>CM069908.1:91830012-91915012 GCA_036172215.1 Camellia granthamiana | reverse complement strand
CCAATGTGCCTCACTGCGAGGTTCCGAGTCTGCCAAGCCAGGGCTTAGGGGCGTTTTTACTTCCCCGTCTATCACTGTATCGTTTTTGTAATACCGTATAGACTGTACTGTTTAGTAGGGGTTAACCCCCTGTACTGAATGATTGTAAATATTGTGCATAACTGTTCTGTACTGAATGTTTATATGCATGAAAAATCTTTTTGGCATACAGACTGTCACAGCTCATTGGACATTGTTTTATTACTGTATTGGCTTCCGCCATGCCCCTGTACTCTGTTTTACTGTCTTACTGTTCAGTAGGCCTTCGGTAATCTCGGATTACTGGCCGGTTACGGTGCTAAACCCATAGGGGCGGGTTTGGGTCGTGACAAAAATTAAGGGATTATTATAATTAAAAATCATCTTATACATGGTGAAGTACTCATAAAAGCAAGAGTTAGTAAAATTAACTTTTATACAATTAATGATAAAAAAGAATGGCAAAAGTAGATAGAAAATTGAAATTGGATAGTCACCGCTATAAGAGATTCAATTGTTTGGTCATTAACAAGCACAAAAGAAAAGGATAAAAAGAAAGTTCGATTGACAAAAAAGAAAAAAAATTACAAGATAATGATATATCTGAACCTAAAGGATCAATTCCAACAAATATTGGATTTAATAATAAGTCTAGGAGCCTAGATTTTTCTAGATGGGTGGTTATGTAGTGGAGATTAAATTTGTATAGTATGAGGTTCATATGTAGGATAAATCTAAATGAGAAGATAATAATTTTGTGTAATTTCTAGATTCGTAGTATTACTGTTAACTTAAATCATATCTGTTTATTTGTTAAATATTAATTTTTTTTAATGTTAAACAATATTTGCTTAATGTTATGTTTTTGCTTAACTGTTGAATATTATAAGAATAGTTTGTTTGATGGGCATGTTGTTATTATTTTTAAAATTTATGATAAGTTGAATTTTTTTGATAATGTTATATAATTTTTTTTAGGAACAAATTATGTGAAAATGTAGTTCCAAATAAAATCGAATCGTATTTAAATGATTTGATTCAGATTGGTTCAATAATTTTAATGATTTGGTTTGATCACAATTTTTTTAAACAGTAAACAGTGAATTACTTCTGATTTTATCCAAAATAAATCCAAATCCGACCATGCTTATCTCTAGTGGTGAGCTTTTGTTAGCTCTCCTTTCTCGATTAGCCAGATAATGCAAAGATAAATTATTCAAGTCGAGATAAGCAACCAACAGAATAACATGTAAGTAGCTTGGAAGAGTAATAAACTAAAAAAATAAGGGGGGGGGGGGGCTTTTGTTAGCTCTCCTTCCCCGATTAGCCAGATAATGCAAAGATAAATTATGCAAGTCGAGATAAGCACCAACAGAATCACATGTAAGTAGCTTGGAAGAGTAATAAACTAAAAAAATAAGGGGGGGGAATTTTGTGCAATTGGGTATTAGACATAAAAGATTAGGTGGCAATTCTGAGATCTGGTGATACAATCTATTTCTGGCATATTTTGCGATTAGTGGATTTTCTATAGATTTGTCGGATCTGAACTCTCATTTATTTTTTACATTGCACTCGTGAGATTAAATCGAAAATCGTGAGTTTAAACTGGCACGTGTTTGGATACCCCTGTTGTTCAAATTGTGAAATTAAATAAATAGATTTATGAAGAAATCAAATTATATACCAAGAATATATGCTGATAATTATAATTAAATTTCAACAGAAATACACAAAACAATAAAAGGGTAAAGAGACGAAACCGAAGCCTGCACGAAAGCAGTTTCCTTAAAACAGACTTCGCCGCCTCACTGGTCGAGTGCTTGAGGAAACCCGGCGTCTGTCTCCCAGGATACGACGGTTAAAACCAGCTACGGCAGAAGCACTATCTGTCTAGCTTAGCGAACAAAACAATGGCAGCACTCTCTCACAATAGGAACTTTCTGGCAAACTGACTTGTAAAATGGAAGCAAAAATTTCTATATTGAAACTTGACAGGAGGGTCTCAATTTATACATGTATAGGGGAGAAAGGAAGAGCCTCCAGCCTTTAAGGCTAGTCATTAAAACACCAAGCATCCATAGCCCCTTTCCACAAAATGAAAAGTATGGATGCCCAAAGGATTCACACCCTTTTGCCAAGAAAAAAGATTTAAATACTCTTTAAAATCTTATTCATAAATCTAACATCATGAAGCAATTTCTTGGCAATTTCTTATTCCAAACCCAATTGTTTTTGGCTCACTTGGACCCAACACAATAAAAGGTTAGGACCCCCTTTAATATTTAATTAAAATCACCACACTTTAATATTAAATTAAAGTCCCCAAAAATCATTTTTTCCAACAATCCCCCATATAAATAAAAATTGACCGAATGACTCAACAAACGGACATCGTTCAACAATAAAGACTCTGAGAGAGAGTACAACGGACTAGCCCCGACATCAGAGAAGGTAGCTTTTGGCTTTGAACCTCTCCCAGTGAAAACCTATCGAGTTTACTGGCTGATCAGTGAATAAGACATCTTGAACTGCTCTGCCGTTTATATAAACTGAGACAATAGATCTCACACGGGAATTACTTCTACCACCATTATGTTCTCACTGGTGTGCCCTGTGTGGCCCTGGACACTAGCCTGGTTCAACGAGTGGTTTCAAAGAATCTTGGCTTGCCCAATTCTTCTAGAAGCGGCCCCACTTCACACTCACATAGGTGACTCTACTTGAGTATCCTGCAATACTCAGCTCAACAACTTAACACATAAGAGTCATTAAAAGCTCAGCTTATCCTCTACACTTGCAGGTATCACTGATAGAAGGAATGGCTGGAGGTTTAACCTCCTCAGTGACATACCACCGTTACACGCAATTAGGTTGTCCCATTGAACCTAGATCTTGGGATCTCCAGTCAACTAGGTTGGGTTTCCATTCCGGTAACTTCCAAAGGCCTTAACCCCATTCCTTTTGACAACGTTTCGACTAACACTCGACTTAACCCTTTGGTTAGCGGATCCGCAATGTTGTCCTTAGACTTTACATAGTCTAAAGAGACAACTCCATTCGAGAGTAGTTGACGTATGGAATTATGTCTACGACGGATATGTCTAGACTTTCCATTATACATATTACTCTGTGCCCTACCAATTGCAGATTGACAATCACAATGAATACAAATAGCTGGCACAGGTTTAGACTAACGTGGAATATCTTCAATGAAATGGCGAAGCCATTCTGCTTCTTCCGTTGCTTTATCCAAAGCAATAAACTCTGATTCCATCGTTGATCTAGATATACACGTTTGCTTGGAAGATTTCCAAGACACGGCTGCCCCCACCAAGAGTGAACAGATATCCACTAGTGGACTTTGAGTCCTTTATATCTGATATCCAATTCGCGTCACTATATCTTTCAAGCACCGCTGGATATCGAGTATAATGCAGCCCATAATCCCGAGTGTAACGTAAATACCTTAACACCCGCACAATGCCCTTCCAATGAGAAGCATCAGGATTACTTGTGTATCTACTAAGCCTGCTAACCGAGTAAGCTATATCCGGCCTAGTACAACTCATCAGATACATTAAACTTCCATTTACCCGAGAATATTCTAACAGAGAGACACTCTCTTTATTATTCTTGGTAAAATGTAGACTTAAGTCTACAGGTGTCGATGACACACTCGTATCTGATCCATTAAACTTCTCAAGTATCTTATCAACATAATGAGACTGAGAAAGTACAATTCCGCCAGAGATTCTAGTAATCTTAATTCTCAGAATAACATCTGCAATGCCCATATCCTTCATGTCAAATTTAGAGTTTAACAACTTCTTGGTAGTTTTGATCATTTCATCGTTACTACCTATAATGAGCATATCATCAACATATAGACACAAAATGACATAACCTCTGTCAGTGTCTTTGACATAAATACACTTGTCATATTCGTTGATTCTAAACCCATTTGACAACATTATATTGTCAAACTTCTCATGCCATTGTTTAGGCGCTTGCTTCAAACCATACAATGATTTGACAAGTTTACAGACTTTCTTGCTTTGCCCTGGAGCTAAAAACCGTACAGGTTGCTCCATGTAGATTTCTTCATTCAAATCCCTATTTAAGAAAGCTGTCTTGACATCTATCTGGTGTATCTCCAGATTGCGCAAAGTTGCTATCGCAATCGCCATGCGAATGGATGTTATCCTAGTTACAGGTGAGTATGTATCAAAGTAATCCAGGCCTTCTTGTTGTCTGTACCCTTTGATAACGAGCCTCGCCTTATACTTGTCAATAGACCCATCGGCCTTTATCTTCTTTTAAAAAACCATTTGCAGCCTAAAGGCTTCCAACCTGGAGGTAAATCGACTAACTCCCAGGTGCGGTTCTATAAGATGGAGTCAATCTTACTTTTGATCGCTTCTTTCCATAAAGGACTCTCAGGAGAAGTCACAATTTCGTGGAAAGTTTGAGGTTCGTTCTCAACCATCTAAGTCAAGAAGTCTGGATCAAAAGACTTGGACATCCTAGCCCTTTTACTCCTTCAAGGCTGATCAACACCTTGATTCGCAACTTGATCATCAAAATGATCAACATCACTAGCAAGCTCACCAAATTGCTCCAAAGCCTCGGAACCCCTTCTTAGGTTCGGCAAGGAAAAATGTCTTCAAAGAAACATGCATTCCTTAACTCCATGATTGTATTCCTGTAAATGTCTGGAATTTTAGACTTATGTACAAGAAACCGATATGCACTACTATTATGTGCATAACCAATTAATATACAATCCACGTATTTCGGGCCTATCCTAACCCGTTAGGGTGTAGGAAACGCCACAATTGCAAGACACCCCCACATTTGTAAGAATTTATCAGAAGGCTTAACGCCTTTTCATAACTCATACGGGATCTTGTCCACTTCGCTTCAACACAAGTTTCACACTTGTGTTTCGTCAGAACGACCTTGTCGGACTCAAAAAACCATGCGAAAAACATGTTTACTGAGAAGAGTCCTTGAGGCAAGATTCTTACGAATGTCCGGAACATACAGGAATTCGTTCAAGGTTAGCTCTTTCCTGAGGTTAACATCAGGACCACCTTTCCCTCAACAAATGAGGTAGTAGAGTTTCTCATAAACAACTTCTCACCGTTTGTAACCGGTTCAAAAGTTGTAAACAGCTCCTTCTCGGAGTAGATGTGGCATGTAGCCCTAGTAAAGCTAAAAGCCTCTTGCTACCATAGTTGTAGCACTTCCCAAAGAACCGATAACCAGGTTCCCGCGGCTTGTATGCCAGTTTCTTTTCAACATCACTCCTTAGCCCCAGCTTAGAGCCCTTGTTCATGGGGGGCTTCTCCCTCACCCCAGAAGATTTGCCATGCTCAATGACATTGGCCTTTACTAAGGAGGTACTCCCTCCTTTCTTTCTATTATCCTCCTCAATTCGGAATCGGATAATCAAGTCTTATTTGTAGAATTAATACAAAGTTTTAAACAAATCCTTGTGTCACAATGATTATGAAACTCTCAAAATCATATCACAGTAAATACATTCCCAGAATGTCATCAACCGAATTAGGCACCCAAATATATTTGGTCTAACCTATCATTCTGAAGCCAATAGTCTTACTATCAGGAAACACAAATCCAGTGTTCAATAGTCCACTATTCGGAACTTCATAACATGGCCAGTAGTCTTATCACTAGGAATCACTAATTTCTCAGCATGTGGTCAGTAGACTTTCTACTACTAGGAATCACAATGTCTTAACCTGTGATCAGTAGTCACTTTACTACTAGGAATCACAACGTCCTGACATAGGATCAATAGACTCTTTCATTACTAGGAATCATCATGTCTTAACATATGACCAGTAGCCTCTCCACTACTAGGAATCATGATGTCTTGACATGTGATTAGTAATCTGTTCACTACTAGGAACCACAATCTCATAATTGTGTAGCCAGTGGTCTAACACCTCCTAGGAACCACCAGTTTCTAACTCTGTGATCAGTGATCTTGAACTCACTAGGAGCCACCAATTTAAGAATATATTTAGAATTTAAAAATCCAAAAAATATTCACCTACTATAACAGGTTATCTCAACTTTGCTTTCAAGCAAAGTCACATAGCAATCATAAATGCTATAAATAACACAAGGATACCATACTAGTTGCCTCTGATCAAATCAGAGATATTTTAATGCAATCTTATGATTTCCTTTAAGAATCTCGCGAGGCAAAGGTTGTCAGGTGGAACAACATTTCTGTTTGTCACCTTTTGAAGCCATTTCTGAAACATCACAACTGAATTTCACTTCTGTGATTCCAGAAATTAAACTTAACCCTTAGAAAATCCCTCAGATGGAAATTTAATTCAAAACTAGTCTCACCATTTAACCTAGAATCGAACATGGTCAGGAATGTTCCCAGGAAGACTGGAGGAGTCACATCGGTCCCACTTAAAACCCAGTTAACCTTTTGACAAAACATCAAAGGGCATGTTGACCCCTAGTCCATAGGAAACAATTTTAAAATTAAGATTTTCCAGGGGATAAACCAGGTTATAACAAACCGATTTCCAAGCAAATAAAATTTGCTACCAGAATTACACCACTCATAAAAGTTAGCCGGTACTCCCGGAACTAAGCCCATTATTTCTGAATA
The DNA here is from genome assembly GCA_036172215.1 of Camellia granthamiana. Classification (NCBI taxonomy): domain Eukaryota; kingdom Viridiplantae; phylum Streptophyta; class Magnoliopsida; order Ericales; family Theaceae; genus Camellia; species Camellia granthamiana. The sequence continues at coordinate 91,908,330 of CM069908.1, read as the reverse complement.
AAATCAGAAATATTTTAGCTAATGCTAAAATTTGGTTTCCTTCTCAAAACCAAAACACTTTGGACATAATCAGATTATAACCAAAGACTTTCTCCAAACATGGTTTTCCAACACTTTGGGAATAAAATGATTAAACCCAAAGACTTCCTCAAACTCCAAAGGTTTGAAACCAAATCCGTCTTAGTTGTCATTTCTGAACAAATAAGAACTACTCTTTAGCCAAAGCTAAACACTTTGATTTCTATCACAGAAAACCAAACCAAGTTCCAAACTTACAAGCAATTTAAAAATTGCTATAACAATTACATGCATATAAAATGCTTCTAACAAAATAAGCAAATAAAACTTGCTACCACAAATTGGTAAACAAACCAACTAAATCTCAAGCAAACATACTTCAAACATTTAAATAAAATAGCCAATCCATAAGGATTCTATTTAGTCCAAAAGCCTTTCCACGCTTAGGTATTCCTATTCAACATAAAGGTTAGTAGTCCAAATATTTTTGTTTTTACATCCCAAATACTATTCATTTGGTTTTATATTTGTTTTTCGCATTGGTATCCTTACAAAGTGTACGGGGAGAAAATATTTAGGCAAGCCCGTACTCCTTTCTTCCAAGCTCCGTTTCTGTCCGATCACCTGCGTAGACAACGACGGTGAGCTACCCGGCGGTGTGTGGCCGGAAAATCCCTCCGACGATCAAGTTAGAACACACACCAAGGGATAGATAGAGAGAAGGGAGAGAGTTGAGTGTAAGTGTATCTCTTACAAAATGTTTTTCTCCAGTATGGGGGGCGCAGACCCGCTTATATACCTTCTGCGCTCCAAATCTACTCCCATTAGTCTCTCGACACCTGGTGCTGCTATCCCATCTGTCAGCACAAATCTCGCTGAACACCACCTAACCCAACTGCCAGCCCACTCTACTGGGAGCTCGGCAGCCGGGCTACAGCTTCTCGGCCGCCAACAGCCATACTGCACTTCAAGACCAACTGCTTCCAATAACCGAGCTTCGTTTTAGCAGTGCTCGACCACATTCCGGCGACGTCGAGCACGGGATTGGTCATTCCGGTCAACCAAAGGCCTTCTTGCCGAGCTTCAGGCACGAATCTTCATGCCGAGCTATGGATGCGCGCCTTCCGACCGAGCAACGCACGAACCGTGAAGCCCTTCTAGGCCACGGACGTCTCAACCGAGCTCTCACTTGACCGGCCTTCATACCAAAGAGCCCAAGTAGCTCGGCTCCGCAGGCCCTTTGCCATTACCGAGCAAAACCACGGCACAATCTTGAAGCCAAATACCACGGCCCAATCTTGTTCGGCCCAAACTAGATCATAAATCTCCCTCTCAATTGCCCCTTAATTCCGTCCGCGCTAGCGTGACTGGGATTACATTACAAGGCCGGGCTAGGCTTTTTGCTCGGTGATCCACTTTCTTCGGCAAGGAACTCCAAGGAAGGAGAGCAAGGTCTGCTCCACGACTTCTTTCTTGGCGAGCAAGATCAGCCCGGCCAAGGAACTCCAAAGAAGGCGAGTAAGGTCCGCTCCGCGGCTTCGTTCTTGGCGGACAAGATCAGCTCGGCCAAGGAACTCCAAAGAAGGCGAGCAAGGTCCGCTCCGCGACTTCTTTCTTGGCGGACAAGATCAGCTCAGCCAAAGAACTCCAAAGAAGGCGAGCAAGGTCCGCTCCGCGACTTCTTTCTTGGCGAGCAAGATCAGCCCGGCCAAGGAACTCCAAAGAAGGTGAGCAAGGTCCGCTCCGCGACTTCCTTCTTGGCGGACAAGATCAGCTCGGCCAAGGAACTCCAAAGAAGGCAAGCAAGGTTCGCTCCGCGACTTCTTTCTTGGCGGACAAGATCAGCTCGGCCAAGGAACTCCAAAGAAGGCTCCAAAGAAGGCAAGCAAGGTTCGCTCCGTGACTTCTTTCTTGGCGGACAAGATCAGCTCGGCCAAGGAACTCCAAAGAAGGCGAGCAAGGTCTGCTCCGTGACTTCCTTCTTGGCGGACAAGATCAGCTCGACCAAGGAACTCCAAAGAAGGCGAGCAAGGTCCGCTCCGCGACTTCCTTCTTGGCGGACAAGATCAACTCGGCCAAAGAACTCCAAAGAAGGCGATCAAGATCCGCTCCGCGACTTCCTTCTTGGCGGACAAGATCAGCTCGGCCAAGGAACTCCAAAGAAGGCGAGCAAGGTCCGCTCCACGACTTCCTTCTTGGCGGACAAGATCAGCTCGGCCAAAGAACTCCAAAGAAGGCGAGCAACGTCCGCTCCGCGGCTTCCTTCTTGGCAGACAAGATCAGCTCGGCCAAGAAACTCCAAAGAAGGCGAGCAAGGTCCGCTCCGCGACTTCCTTCTTGGCAGAGAAGATCAGCTCGGCCAAGGAACTCCAAAGAAGGCGAGCAAGGTCCGCTCCGCGACTTCCTTCTTGGCGGACAAGATCAGCTCGGCCAAGGAACTCCAAAGAAGGCGAGCAAGGTCCGCTCCGCGACTTCCTTCTTGGTGGACAACATTAGCTCGGCTGAAACTTCAGAGTTGAGCAAATCATCAACTCCTCTAGCCGGAGTAAATCATCTCGGCTGGAACCTCGGAGTTGAGCAAATCATCAACCCGTCAGTCGGAGTAAATCATCTCGGCTGGAACCTCGGAGTTGAACAAATCATCAACCCGTCAGCCGGAGTAAAACATCTCGGCTGGACCCTCGGAGTTGAGCAAATCATCAACCCGTCAGCCGGAGTAAATCATTTCGGTTGGAACCTCGGATTTGAACAAATCATCAACCCGTCAGCCGGAGTAAATCATCTCGGCTGGAACCTCGGAGTTGAACAAATCATCAACCCGTCAGCCGGAGAAAAATATCTCGGCTGGAACCTCGCAGTTGAGCAAATCATCAACTCTCAGCCGGAGTAAATCATCCCAGCTGGACCCTCAGAGTTGAGCAAATCATCAACTCGTCAGCCGGAGTAAATCATCTCGGCTGGAACCTCGGAGTTGAACAAATCATCAACCCGTCAACTGGAGTAAAACATCTTGGCTGGAACCTCGCAGTTGAGCAAATCATCAGCTCTCAGCCGGAGTAAATCATCTCGGCTGGACCCTCGGAGTTGAGCAAATCACCAACCCGTCAGCCAGAGTAAATCATCTCGGCTGGAACCTCGGAGTTGAACAAATCATCAACCCGTCAGCCGGAGTAAATCATCTCGGCTGGAACCTCGGAGTTGAACAAATCATCAACCCGTCAGCCGGAGTAAAACATCTCAGCTAGAACCTCGCAGTTGAGCAAATCATCAACTCTCAGCCGGAGTAAATCATCTATGCTGGAACCTCGGAGTTGAACAAATCATCAACCCGTCAGCCGGAGAAAAACATCTCGGCTGGAACCTCGCAGTTGAGCAAATCATCAACTCTCAGCCGGAGTAAATCATCTCGGCTGGACCCTTGGAGTTGAGCAAATCATCAACCCGTCAGTCGGAGTAAATCATCTCGGCTGGAACCTCGGAGTTGAACAAATCATCAACCCGTCAGCCGGAGTAAAACATCTCGGCTGGAACCTCGCAGTTGAACAAATCATCAACCCGTCAGCCGGAGTAAAACATCTCGGCAGGAACAGGAGAGTAGGCTCCTCATCCATTATTATTTCGGACACAATAAAGCTCTTCAGCAAAAGTAATTCACTTCTATTACATTGACAAAAAGAGTATTTGCATTCAGAAGTGTAGGGGAAACAAGTCCTTCCTCAAAAAATTACATAAGGCCGCATTCCATGGCCGGGGTATGCCTTTGCCATCCAAATCTTCTAAGTGGTATACCCCCTTGCCCGGTTATCTTAAAAGCCCTTCCCAGTTTGCCCCTAGTTTGCCCTTCCCAGTTTGCCCCTAGCTTGCCTTCGCCCGGCACTAGTGCGTTGCCCATGACCTTCCCTAAAACCCAGTCGCCCACTTGCTCGTTGCCACCGGGGTTGTCTCCGCGGTGGACGTCGCTGCATCATCCGCTACTCGAATGTGCTCATTGATACGCTGCATTAGGTGCCACATGGATGTCTGCTGGCTCATTGTAAGCGAATCCCTCAGCCTATGTCCGACCGGGAGACCGCGCTTATATTGGGTGATTGCCAGGTTGACCGGGCAATCTAGGATCTCATTGAAGGTTTCCCAGTACTTGGAGTTGTACGCCTTGAGAGTGTCGCTCGGTTCCATCTTGACGCTCAGTAAGTGATCAACTTCCTTTGGTGTTTTGGTGTTGGTTTTGAAGCGCGTAACAAAGGCTTCGGCCAACTGATGCCACCTTTCTATGCTCCCCTCCGGCAACCTCTCAAACCATTTCAGGCCCAATTCGCCTAAACTTGACGGGAAGATAAGGCACATAAGTGCGTCATTCCGTCTATGCCCGGCCATGACCTGTCGGAAGTGGCTTACATGCATGTAGGGATCGGTCTTTCCGTCGTAGAGGGTGAATTTAGGCTGGTGGAAGCCTGCCGGAAGCGGTGTTGTTTCTATCTTCAGGGAAAAAGGGGTGGCGCTCAGCCTCGCCAAGTCTGTATCTACAAGGAGTGGCGTTGCTAGGCCGGGTTGAGGCATTCCGACCTCCTCGCTGGCATGAACCCCGTAGGATAGCCGCTGGAACGCCGGCACCCTTTGAGCCTCCCGCCGGCGAGCCCGTTCCTTCAAGACTGCCCGCAAGTCTTCTGATCGAGCGGAATAGGTGTACCTCGACGTCGTCGCCGGACGTGAGGGCTGGTAAGTGCTATCTTGCGCGCTGGACTTTTCTGCACGCACATCAGAATCACCAACCTTGTAACTTCTAGTAATGGAGATGGATGGAGTGTGCCGCTGACTCTGACTACCTGAACGGCGGGGTTGGGTGCGCTCACTGTGGTCTCCCACTCCAGCTACACCCTTCCCTTTGACATGTTGCTTCAGTTCCTCCATCTCTGCCGCCATTCGCCGGATGACGGCATCTCGGTCCTTCAACTTGCTCTTCAGACGTCTGGCGTGTGAGTCTCTCCGCCGCCGATGACCGTTTGGACTCCGTGAATGACCATAACTTCTTCCGCGCTTATCCCACGTGTCTCCCGACTGTCCTCCTGGGAACGTCTCCAAGTCCCCCATCGGAGGGATGGCCGGGAGTCATTCTCTCCGTCTGCTTGACTCCGGGGTAACTCCGTCGATGGCGGATAACGAAAACTCGTCGTTGTTCGCCATGGATGGCGATCAGATGAGCCTGGAAGACAAGGTTTTATTTATAAAGATTCCCACAGATGGCGCCAATTGTACGGGGAGCAAATATTCAGGCAAGCCCGTACTCCTTTCTTCCAAGCTCCGTTTCTGTCCGATCACCTACGTAGACAACGGCGGTGAGCTACCCGGCGGTGTGTGGCCGGAAAACCCCTCCGACGATCAAGTTAGAACACACACCAGGGGATAGATAGAGAGAAGGGAGAGAGTTGAGTATAAGTGTATCTCTTACAAAATGTTTTTCTCTAGTATGGGGGGCGCAGACCCGCTTATATACCTTCTGCGCTCCAAATCTACTCCCATTAGTCTCTCGACACCTGGTGCTACTATCCCATCTGTCAGCACAAATCTCGCTGAACACCACCTAACCCAACTGCCAGCCCACTCTACTGGGAGCTCGGCAGCCCGGCTGCAGCTTCTCGGCCGCCAACAGCCATACTGCACTTCAAGACCAAGTGCTTCCAATAACCGAGCTTCGTTTCAGCCGTGCTCGACCGCATTCCGGCGACGTCGAGCACGGGATTGGTCATTCTGGTCAACCAAAGGCCTTCTTGCCGAGCTTCAGGCACGAATCTTCATGCCGAGCTATGGGTGCGCGCCTTCCGACCGAGCAACGCACGAACCGTGAAGCCCTTCTAGGCCACGGACGTCACAGCCGAGCTCTCACTTGACCGGCCATCATACCAAAGAGGCCAAGTAGCTCGGCTCCGCAGGCTCTTTGCCATTACCGAGCAAAACCACAGCACAATCTTGAAGCCAAATATCTCGGCCCAATCTTGTTCGGCCCAAACTAGATCATAAATCTCCCTCTCACAAAGAAAGTTAGTAGCAAACCACAACAAAATACAAACAAATAATCTAAAAAATTAATTATAATAAATAATTGAAACCATCTAGCCAACTATTAATTATATAAGTAACCAACTAATTAAAATGCCAATTAAATTAAAACTTTAAAATAAAGTTCTATACTCATGGGTTATGAATGAAATTACTTCATAATAAACATTTAAACTAATAACTCCAAATAAATAAGTTAAATTCAAAATTAATGCACCCAATTAAATAATTCAGATTAATGCACCCAACTAGATAATTTAGATTAATGCACCTAATTAAATAATTCACATTAATGCACCTAATTAGATAATTTAGATTAATGCACCTAATTAAATAATTTAGATTAATGCACCCAATTAGATAATTTAGATTAATGCACCTAATTAAATAATTCACATTAATCATGTACACAATTCATAAAAACTCTATAACTCCAAAATACATTAAATTATGTAATCTAGTTTAGAAAATAATAAGCATGTAACAAAATAAAAACTAGAATAGAATTAGCATGTCAAAATTGCAACATCCATAAATTATATTTTATAACCTTAAAATTCATGCAATTCATGGTAGGGGAATGATGAACCATACGCATAAAACAAGATCATACTAATACAATTAAGTATGCAAATTATGATAGAGCATTCTAATTAAACTAAGCAATTAGAGAATAACATTGCATAATTTACAATCATTGAAATAGTGAGTAATTCCGCAACAATTCCTAGTAACATTATACAAAACTAACCTAATAGTCTATATAAATCTATTCGATCAATTTCATAGAAAATATATATAAATCTGTTTTAAACTTGTTGTTCAAATTGTGAAATTAAATAAATAGATTTATGAAGAAATCAAATTATATACCAAGAATATATGCTGATAATTATAATTAAATTTCAACAGAAATACACAAAACAATAAAAGGGTAAAGAGACGAAACCGAAGCCTGTACGGAAGCAGTTTCCTTAAAATAGATTTCGCCGCCTCACGGGTCGAGTGCTTGAGGAAACCCGGCGTCTGTCTCCCAGGATACGACGGTCAAAACCAGCTACGGCAGAAGCACTATCTGTCTAGCTTAGCGAACAAAACAATGGCAGCACTCTCTCACAATAGGAACTTTCTGGCAAGCTGACTTGTAAAATGGAAGCAAAAATTTCTATATTGAAACTTGACAGGAGGGTCTCAATTTATACATGTATAGGGGAGAGAGGAAGAGCCTCCAGCTTTTAAGGCTAGTCATTAAAACACCAAGCATCCATAGCCCCTTTCCACAAAATGAAAAGTATGGATGCCCAAAGGATTCACACCCTTTAGCCAAGAAAAAAGATTTAAATACTCTTTAAAATCCTATTCATGAATCTAATATCATGAAGCAATTTCTTGACAATTTCTTATTCAAAACCTAATGATTTTTGGCTCACTTGGACCCAACACAATAAAAGGTTTGGACCCCCTTTAATATTTAATTAAAGTCACCACACTTTAATATTAAATTAAAGTCCCCAAAAATCATTTTTTCCAACAACCCCTAGGACACCTACATTATGTTGTGGTAAAATTTCACTACCTTTTGTTTTTCATTGGGAAGCCAAGGTTTGGTTTTTTTTGGACTAAAATCTACAAAAAGATAAAATAAGCTAAAATAGCTAATAAGACAAAATGTCACATCAAAATCCACAATCATTTCACTTTTTCTCTCACAAATGTCACATCCAACTACAAAAAAATCCAACTCTCTTTCCCAACATAAATATTTTAGCCTACTAAAATAGCTAAAAATTAAAATAGCTAACTTTCCAAACGATGCCAATATCATAGTCTATGTCTTGTTTAATATATCTTGATGATAGGATAAAAAATATATATCAATTTAACAAAAAAATGGACATCTAGATCAAAAGTCATGTGTTTAAAGTAAGTGTAAAATTGAAGTTATATTATTGTAAAATTTAATTGTCTATTCTTATTTTTTTATATATTTTACATAATATTATACTAAATATGAGTCTTATTTGATAGATTTTAAGAGTAAAATGTAAAAACCAAAATAAGGATATTTTGGTGTGTTGTCCACTTATGGTCTTTGTTTTGTCAATATTTTTTATTTCTCTTTTTGCAATGAAATTCAAGAACGAGGAGGTTTCGCCAAATGTCCCTCGTCAAAAATCAACCCCAAAGACATTTAAAAGTTAATTATTACTCTTACATTCTTACCAAAATCTCAAAAACATTTCACTTTTAATCATAGTAATTGTCAACTACTTAGAATGTTATTCGTTCAACTAACATTAACCTAATGAATAATTAACATTTGAGCCACATTTAAGGGTTGTTTGAAATGTCTTAAATAAGTACATTTTTTTTTTCTTTTTGGACTAAAAAGTTGAAGGAAAAAAAATATAGATCTTTGGGTTAACTTTTTGACTTTTTATGAAAAAATGTGTATTAAAAAATTATATAAATAATTGTATAGGGAAAGTTATAGATGGAATAGCCCGTACGGTAGTACACGCATGGGCCAACGTGACAGAGGGTATACTGTAGGAGATTGATTCTCTCCTTTTCGAGCATAAATTGGACAGTACTGTTCAGCCCATAGGGGCCCACCACGGGTTCCGTTTTACTAATAGAAACCGTTCAATGTGTAGAACTCGTCGAGTACTATATGCTTGTAAAAAACCATGTTGATTGGATATCAATAGCTATCTGATCGTGTTAGTTTTTCTTGTCAACTGTTAACTATAACACCATCCATTTTTTATACAAAACTGATTTGATCATGTAGTTACCAATTTCTGATCAACGTGATTTTTTACAGGCGTATAGTTCTGGACGAGTTCTACATATTGAACGGTTCAGATTATCAAAACGGGACCCGTGGTGGGCCCCCACGGGCCCAACATTTCCGTCAAACTTAATGATTTTATATATGTAATTCTTTTTTTTCCCCTCTCATAGTAGTACAGGGTCAATTTAGCCCCGAAATTTGTGTAAATTTTGTTTGATTAAAATATTATGTATATTAATTTTTTAATATTTTTAATTTGTGAATAGTGATAATTTTTTTACTTTTTTTATAACTTTTTAACTTTTTGACTTTTTTGATATACCCCAAACCAGGCCTTGATATTTTTCTCACCTTACCGGTATTTATTACACTTTCACCAAAACCATACTTTAATTTTCTGCATTTTTACCAAAATTCTATTTAGTCAACTTGTAATTGCGACTAAATAGAAGTTTGATACAAGTGCATATCGGGCCTTATTTTCATGTGTACCCTCTGTAAGGTAGTAGTGTAACCTGCAACTTCATGATTCAAACTTTAAACACCCATTTTGGTCTATTGACGCTATTCAAGGGAGGGAACAAGAGGTGTTACAAACTGAGGAGATCAAAGGTAGTGGAATACAATGGTAACCCCATGATCACACATCAATTTTTACGAACATCATTCATGCCAAACAGACACAAAAATGATATTACAACTTGCCTTACAATATGAAAAATTAACCATCACATTTTAAAATGATAATTGCTAATCAGTGGGGAACTGGATAAATGAGTCCCACTGACATGAAGTTTATTAAAAGATTGTTGGAAATAATGGTTTTTATAGGTTTATTTTGGGCTAATTTTGAGCCCAAAATTGAGTGGGTCCCAAACGTCTTGTAAGGTGGGTCCGAAAAGGTGATGTGTTCCTTGCCGCATGGCAACTCATACGGTGAAGATGGTTCGTCAAAACCATTTATGAGTGAATGGGAAGTTGACGTTGTTTTCGGGTTCGTAGAATGGACAATTAAAGAATTAAATGTGGGTTTCTTTGAAATGGATTGTCCCACATTGAAATTTTAAAAAAGTTTTCGTGAGTATATAAGCTCTTAGTGTACTTAGGTTTGGCTTCAAGGGGCACCCCAAATTTGTAGAAGAAAAGAGTTATTGACAAAGTGAACCTTAGCCCAAATAACCACGCGCGCCGCTGCCATTCGGGTGCGGTTGTGGGTCGGGTCGATTCTTATATTATTTTTTTTAGACAAAAATTTATTTGAATTTTTCTAGAAATTCTTAATGAAATTAAATTATAATTTGTGCCAAAATTAAATTTAATTTTCTGTCCAAACGTAACATCCTCCAGTCCAATTTTCCAAACAGATTAACTATCCAAACAGTATCTGTTGCACCCCGACAGATTCTGTTTTTTTTTTTCAAACAGATTTAAATCTGCCCAGACAGATTTGAACATATTCAAACCAAAGTTCAACAGGTTCAAACTGTTCTAGACAGATTGGATAACTGCCCAGCAGTTTTAGACAGTTTTAAAACTGCCAAGAGATAATAAAAAAAAAAACTACTGCAGATCTGTTCTTTTGAATTTGGCACCTGTTGACCTCATTTTGTACCTGTTTGGGTTGTCCAAACAGTTACCAAAGTTGCCTATAAATTGAGACCCTTTTCCAGCAGATCCCGAGATGATCCAAAAACAGTCTGAAAAATTCTTTTTCCTTGCTGTCCCATTTTGTTCTTTTGCATAAATTATTCTTCATATTATTTTAGGAAAAATAAAGAGAATATAGAATACAAGGTTTTTGTTCGTCGTACAAATTGTTTGGAGTGCTACTACAATTTGTGAAGATCATTGTATCCTAGGAAATAGACGCCACTTGTCCGTAAGTATCGTAGCGGGGCGAGTCTATCATAAGGACAGAGTGTCACACATTCGACTTGATCTTTTTATTATTCATTTGGTTCGATAAAATAAATTCAGTAAGTTATTTATTTTATTTGTTTGATTTAGTTTTTATTTATTTATTTTACACAGAAGATTGTTCCAACAATCTTAAGACAGATTTGAATTATTTTGTTTATATAGAATTTTTCGTTTGTTTCCTTTTCTCTTTCTTCTTCTTATAGAAATTATTTTTTGAGATTTTACAAAATAATATTCTGGTTAGAAAACAAATAGTAATAATATATTGTTTGACAAATAGTAGTAATATACTGTCTATTTTCTTTGACAACTAGTAGTAATATACTGGTGTCATTAACAATTTAGAATATTTATTTGTGAAATTTTGTCAGAAATTAATTTTGATTTTCAGAAATTATTTCTGAGTGTTCATTAATTAAAATTTTGTTTCAGTATTTTAATTATTGAAGTGTTACAGAAATTTAATTTTTTGTGTGGAATTAATTTGTTTAAATAAAATTTTATTTTATTTTCAAATTAATTGGAAATAAAAGTTATAATTCCGGTTTCTTTTATTTTTACAGAATTCAAAATTCTGTATTTATGGTTTAATTTTCTGTGTAGTATAAAATTCTAATTCTAATTTTGTTTTATAATTTAGAATCCATGACTACAGAAATTGGTCAAACTAATGTTCAAATCAGTACTGATATGGTGGTTGCAATTGCGCCAACTCCTCTTTCTATTGTGACTGTACCAGTCAATCATGGTAAAAAACCAGAGAAATTCTTAGGAACTAATTTTAAAAGATGGCAAAAGAAAATGCTATCTAAAGGAGGAAAAACTAAGAAGTACAAGTTTAATGGCAAGTGTTACATTTGTGACAAAGAGGGACATCGGGCCAAAGATTGCTTTTACAAACGTAAAGGCAAAGAAAGATCAAGCCAGAAGCCTGCTCAAGCCAATATAACCAAAATGAAAAAAATTTCCAATGATGTAGATGTCATAAATCTTTCTGCAGTTGTTTCCGAGACAAACCTTATCGGAAATCCTAAAGAATGGTGGGTGGGCACTGGTGCTACTCATCACATCTGTGCTAACAAAAAGATGTTCACATCTTATTCAGTGGTGGACAATAGTGAACAACTTTTTATGGGCAACTCTTCGACTTCTAAAGTTGAAGGATAAGGAAAGATTATTTTGACGATGACATCTGGAAAGGAACTCACTTTCAACAATGTGCTGCATGTACTGGACATTCGCAAGAATCTTGTTTCCGGATCTTTGTTGAGTAAAAATGGGTTTAGGCTAGTTTTTGAAAGTGACAAGTTTGTACTTATCAAAAATGGGATGTATGTCGGAAAATGTTACATGTCTGATGGCCTTTTCAAAATGAATGTAATGACTGTTGTACCTTTTGGTATTAATAAAAATACATCTTTTTCTTACTTGCTTGAGTCTTCAAATTTATGGCATGATAGACTTGGACATGTTAATTATGGATCTTTGCGTAGATTAATTAATATGGAATATTTACCTAAATTTGACATTGATTCAAATCATAAATGTGAAATTTGTGTTGAAGCAAAATTATCCAAAACTCCTTTTCATTCAATTGAAAGAAGTACGGAACCACTTGAATTAATTCATAGTGACATTTGTGATTTTAAATCAATTAAAACTAGAGGTGGGAAAAAGTATTTTATCACTTTTATAGATGACTATATTAGATATAGTTATGTTTATTTAATTCGAACTAAGGATGAAACTTTGGAAACTTTCATTCAATATAATAATGAAGTTGAAAATCAACTTGGTAAGAAAATCAAAAAACAAAGAAGTGATAGAGGTGGTGAATATGAATCACCTTTTGATGAGTTTTGTAAAGAACATGGAATAATTCATCAAACCACCGCTCCTTACTCACCTCAGCAAAATGGAAATGCTGAAAGGAAAAATAGGATTTTAAAAGAAATGATGAATGTCATGTTAATAATTTCTGGATTACCTCAAAACTTGTGGGGGGGAAGCAATACTTTCTGCTAATTATATACTTAATTAAAGTATCCCGAAAGAAAGTGAATTAAACACCTTATGAAATGTGGCATGGGAGAGTACCATCCCTACAAATACTTAAAAGTGTGGGGATGTTTGGCTAAAGTGGTTATTCCTAGTTCTAAAAAGACTAAGATAGGTCCTAAAAACTGTTGATTGCATTTTCGTTTGGTTATGCCAAGAATAGTAGTGCAATATCGGTTTTTGATTCATAAATCAGAACATTCTGAAATGCATATAAATACTATTATTAAATCTTGGAATGCATCTTTCTTTAAACATGTTGTTTCCAAATAAGAATTGGACAAGAGACTAGTAATAATAAAAGATCTTTTGATGCTAAGTACTAGTAGTGATCAAGAACAAGATCAAGAGCAAGAGCAAGAGTAAGAGATAGATCAAAAATGAGGAAGATGAACCTAGGCGTAGTAAATATGCTAGAACCTCAAAATCTTTTGGTCCAAATTTTCTAACATTTTTGTTAGAAAATGAGCCTTTAACTTTTAAAGAGACTATGTTCAGTCTTGAGGCTCCTTTATGGAAAGAAGCTGTCAATAGTGAAGTTGAATCCATCTTGTAAAATCACACTTGAAAATTAGTGGACTTACCACCAGGTTGTAAACCTCTTGGACAAGTGGATTTTCAAAAGAAAAATGAAAGCAGATGGATCAATTGACAAATACAAAGCAAGACTTGTGGTCAAAGGTTTTAGACAAAAAGAAGATCTTGATTACTTTGACACATACTCACCGGTTACTAGAATAACATCCATTAGAATGCTAATTGTTATTGCGTCTTTGTACAATCTAGAAATTCATCAAATGGATGTGAAAACCGTTTTCTTAAATGGTGAGTTAGATGAAGAAATTTACATGAAAAAATCAGAAGGTTTTTCTGTTCTAGGAAAAGAAAAGAAACTGTGTAAATTAGTTAAATCATTATATGGTTTAAAACAAGCACCAAAGTAATGGTATGATAAATTTGACAAGGCAATGATGTCAAAATGGACTTAAAATTAATGAGTGTGACAAATATGTTTATATTAAAAACACAGACAAATGTTATGTCATTGTATGTCTTTATGTGGATGATATGCTCATCATAGGTAGTAATAATGACATGATTAAAACTACCAAGAGGTTATGCTTTGTCACAATCTCATTACATTGAGAAAATACTTGACAAATTCAGCAAAGATGATGATCATCTTGCTAGAACACCTGTGGATATTAATTTGTTTATTTCTAAGAATGTACAGGAATGTATTTCTCAATTAGAGTATGCCCAAATTATTGGAAGCCTAATGTACTTTATGAATTGCACTCGCCCGAATATAGCTTATGCAGTAAGTAAATTAAGTAGATATACGAATAATTCAGGAGTAGAACACTGGAAAGCAATTATAAGGGTTCTAAGATACCTTAGATTTACTCGTAACCTTGGGCTGAATTATACTAGATATCTAGCAGTACTTGAAGGATATTGTGATGCAAATTGGATATCAGATACTAGAGACTCAAAATCCACCAGTGGGTATGTTTTTACTCTTGGTGGGGCGGCTATATCTTGGAAATCTTCCAAACAGACTTGCATTGTTAGGTCTACTATGGAATCAGAATTCATAGCTTTAGACAAAGTTGGGAAAGAAGCAGAATGGCTTCACCACTTCCTTGAAGATATTTGAATGTGGCCAAAATCGGTGTCTGCTATATGTATACATTGTGATAGTCAATCAGCTATTGGTAGAGCACAGAGTCATATGTATAATGGTAAGTCACGACATATTCGTCGTCGACATAACACCATAAGACAACTACTCTCTAATGGAATTATTTCCATTGAGTATGTGAAGTCTAAAGACAATATAGTGGATCCACCAACCAAACGGTTAGCAAGAGAGTTAGTTGAGAATTCATCGAGGAGAATGGGACTTAAGCTTATTAAATAAGAGTTACCACAACTGTAACCCAACGTAGTTGATTGGAGATCCCAAGATCTAGGTTTAAAGGGACAACCGAGTTGTGTATGACTCATAAGGATCACTGGGGAGTCAAACTCCTACCCATTTCTATGATGAAATAATGATGTCTGCAGTGGTTTAGGTTAAGTAATACTTTTAATGATTCTTATGTCTAGGTATATCTAGTAGAGTATGGCAGGATACTCTTCATAAAAATCACCTATACGAGTGTGAACTAGGCTGGTTTTATAAGATTTGTGAAGGGCTACAAGTCTTTAGAGCACTCATGAAAGACCAGGTTGTTCAGGGCCAAAATGAACACAATAGTGAGAACTAAACTGTGTCTGGGGATATGCGGTGTGAGTTCTATTGTCTTGGTTTACACAAACGGTTGAACAGTTCAAGACATCATGGTCACTGGTTAGCTAGTAAATCCAATAGTATCTCACAAGGGAAGGTTCAAAGCCAAAAGCTACCTATCATTTGCAGAATATTTTCAATTTCTGTACTCTCTGTAATTAGATCATGTTGTTGTATTTTCTCTCCATCAAATTCCATTCATATGGGAGATTGTTGGAAATAATGGTTTTTATAGGCTTATTTTGGGCTAACTTTGAGACCAAAATTGAGTGGGCCCCAAACGTCTTTTGGAGTGGGTCCGAAGAGGTGATGTATTCATTGCCGCATGGCAAGTCACACGGTGAAGATGGTTCGTCAAAACCATTCATGAGTGAATGGGAAGTTGACGTCATTTTCGGGTTCGTGGAATGGACAATTAAAGAATTAAATGTGGGTTTCCTTGAAATGGGTTGTCCCATATTGAAACTTTAAGAGAGCTTTTGTGAGTATATAAGCTCTTAGTGTACTAACTTGGGTTGGGCCCCAAGGGGCACCCTAAGTTTGTAGAAAGGAGGAGTTATGGACAAAGTGAACCTTAGCCCAAACCACCATATACGCGCGCGTGTGCCGCTATCCGTCCAGCCGTACCGGGGGTGGGTTGTGGGTCGAGTCGGTTCTTATATTATTTTTTTTTTGACAAAAATTTATCTGAATTTTTCCAGAAATTCTTAATGAAATTAAATTCTAATTTGTGCCAATATTGAATTTAATTTTCTGTCCAAATGTGACATCCTCCAGTCTAATTTTCCAAATAGATTAACTGTCCAAACAGTATTTGCTGCACCTGGAAAGATTCTGTTTTTTTTTTTTTTTTCAAATAGATTTAAATTTGCCTAGGCAGATTTGAACAAATTCAAACCAAGGTTCAACAGGTTCAAACTGTTCTAGACAGATTGGATAACTACCCAGCAGTTTTAGACAATTTTAAAACTGCCTACAGATAATAAAAAAAAAACTGCAGCAGATCTGTTCTTTTGAATTTGGCACCTATTGACCTCATTTTGTACCTGTTCAGGGCTGTCCAAACAGTTATCAAAGTTGCCTATAAATTGAGACCATTTTCCAGCAATCTGGAGATCCTGAGATGATCAAAAAACAGTCTGAAAATTTCTTTTTCCTTGCAGTCCCATTTTGTTCTTTTGTATAAATTATTCTTCATATTATTTTAGGAAAAATAAAGAGAGTATAGAACACAAGGTTTTTGTTCGCCGTACAAATTGTTTGGAGCGCTACTACAATTTGTGAAGATCATTGTATCCTGGGAGATAGACGCCACTTGCCCGTAAGCATTGTAGCGGGGCGAATCTGTCTTAAGGATAGAGTATCACACACTCGACTTGATCTTTTTATTATTCATTTGGTTCGGTAAAATAAATTCAGTAAGTTATTTATTTTATTTGTTTGATTTGGTTTCAATTTATATATTTTACACAGAAGATTGTTCCAACAAAGATTTCACATGTCTGCAAGTAATAATTATAAATGACATTGGAAATACTAAAGCGTTCCACATTATCAGATATAGATATGTTGGGTTTAGGGTTGAAGTGCAATTTTACTAAAGTTGATTGAAGTAAAATTTTAATAAAAATATAAGATACTAATTAATATTAATTATGAATTATTGTGATGTTTAATTACGGGAGATGATATGGTTAATAAAGTATTAGTTACAATTATGATGTTTTTTATTTATTTTTTGAACAAAGATTCATTTCATTAAAGATGAAGAGATACATCAGAGTTTAACAAAGAAACAAGAAGAGGGTGGACAGTCCATAGATCACGTAAAGGCTTGGAGCATGGGCTTTGGCAATCCAGTGAGCCACCAATTATGATGTTTGATTACAACAATTACATTATGAAGATTTTGGTTAAGCAAATAATTTCTTTCATATTACCAAGTTGTGGGTTCAAATTTGATATTTGTTGGGTTGGGTTAAATGGTTTACTTGAATTAATTGTTAGACTTATATAGCTTTACAATTGTTCAACTTCATGTAATTAATTTCATATTTTTAATTAATCTCTTATAAATTAACTAAAACAAACCATGCAAATAATTTTCGATTATGTGATATGCAACTTTTATTTTGAATTACTTGGTTAAAATAGTCAATAAAGATAAAATAAATTAAAATAATCAACAAAACGAAATGTCACATTCAATTCATAATCATTTTACTTTCTTATAACCATTGAATCAATTAAAAAAAATTGACTATATTTAAAACACAATTTTTTTAACCAAATTAAAATAATCAAAAAAATCAAATAACAAATTAAAATAGCCAATTTGGGCCAAAATTTCCTCCAAAAAAAAAAAAAAAAAAAATCCAATCAATATGTTTGGTTTCAGTTTTCTGAATTCAGTTTTATGAAAATTGAGTTTTTTGTTTTTCGTTTTTCGTTTTTTTTTTAAGTGAATAATTTTAAAATTTTAAGCAATTTTTTTTTTTTACTTTTTAAGATGTATCTTACTTAGATGTATCTAAAGAATAAAATATTTATAAAAAAATTAATAAATACACAAAAATATACTGAATTTTTGTATTTTTTTTGTATTTTTGGTATTTAGTGAATTTTTTAAAGATATTTTTTACAAATTTTAAACTTTTAAAGTGTATTTATGTTAGGTGTGTCTAAAAATTAAAACACAAGGACATATCCCCGTATTCCCTGGAATGGTACCAGCATTGGAACGTATTCCAAATGCTCTAAACCAAAGAAGGAGAAACAAAGGGATACAACCCCATGTTTCAAAAAGAAGAAGAGTATAAGGACGTATTCCCGTGTCTCGAAAAAAGAAGGAACTCTCAGCGTAGCACACGCGAGAGGGGAAAGGGAAAAATCTCTCAGCATATCACATGCGAGAGAGGCAAGGTAAACTTATCAGCGTATCACACGCGAGAGGAGAAAGAGAAAACTTTCTCAGCGTAGCACACGCAAGAGAGGAAAGAGAAAACCTCTTAGCGTAGCACACGCTAGAGGGGAAAGAGAAAACCTCTTAGCGTAGCACACGCTAGAGAGAAAAGGTAAAACCTCTTAGCGTAGCACACCCTAGAGGGGAAAGAGAAAACCTCTTAGCGTAGCACATGCTAGAGAGGAAAGAGAAAACCTCTTAGCGTAGCACACGCTAGAGGGGAAAGGTACCAGTCAAATTGGAGCGGAACTTCTCTGAATGAATAGTACATACAATACCGTGCATAAACGAGGGAGAAACTTGATAGGTAGAATGCAATACAATGCAAATAACGTGCGTGACAGCGCGAGTGAAGTGTGCATAACAATGCAAGTGGAGAGCGCACAACAATGCAAGTAACATGCGTGACAGCGCAAGATATGAGAAGTGCATTAAAGTGTAATAAAATGCATTTTCTATGCAAGTATGGGGGCATTTTCTATGCAACATGGAAAGCAAAGCATATTCTATGCGGAATCGAAAGCAGGCATATTCTATGCATGAATCATAACGATGTGCGGTATACATGTAACAAAGGTGTTGTAGACGTCCCCGAACGCCCCGGGAGGGTTAAGTCCCGTTCCGTTCATTTGGGTTCACTACAGTTCAAGGACTCGATTGTCACGGTTCTAACTCTTGAACCAAAGAGTCCAAATCCGGCAAATCGTTTTAAGAAAACAGATTTTTGAAAGAAGTGCCAAACATGGACTGCTTTGCCAGATACAGAGTCGCCACCTAAATATTTTTTATGGGGAAATTTAGGAAACCCTGACTCGGTGCCAAAGGCCACGTGTTCGTCATTACCAAAGTTGCCTCGGCTCGGGAACTTGGGTACGATTCGGGAAGGTCACTTCGTGAGCACCCCCGCTCGCCCGGTCAAAGACCGGCCTCTACTAACCGTGATATCTAGTTTTGAAAACATTGTGTGTTCTTATTCCGGTTATTAGCCTAGATTACTGCGTGATGCGCACAGCATACAAGTATAGACTGGGTCGCCTGTATTGGAACAAAACACTTCATGTTTGTTTGTTTGAAAATGGTTTGATGGTGCTACCCGCAAGTAGGCTAAGACGTGAATTTGCCACCCTCAGGTGGGTTTAGCAAATATGATTTTGCCACTATCTAGTGGGCTTAAAACAAACAATCAATGCATTGTCCCAATTCAAATAACCCAACCTTCACCCATAGGCATTCAGGCAGTTATATCACATAAGCAAATAGCCTCATGGCAAGCACGCTATCATGGCAGTCACTCACACGCATGCAAGGATGCTAAAGCATAAAAACTCACCGAGTACTCCAAGCCAAAACAGAAGCTCATTAGAAATCATGCATGATCCTAAATATGCTGAAATGCCTAATGCAACACATGCAGAATGCAACTATAGCAGGCTCGGCTATTCTAAACATGGCATATGGAATGCTACAGCTAACATGTATTCATCTTGTAATTGAAGTACAATGCAGTTAGTATGGTGCGCCGAGCCCGGTGCATGCAAAACAGATGAATGAATGCAAACATGCTATCATACTGTATGCTAATTGAAATATGCCCTAATCTAACCATCATAAGCAGGTAAATAAAAGGGAAGAAAGACGTGGGGTTGGAAGACATACATCACACTCACGCACACTTATTACAATTATGCCCTCGCGCAGAGGGTCCGAATAAATATACAGTCCCGAATAAAAGAATATTACAGTCCAAATAATACAGTCCAAAATGTACAAATTCCTAATTAATTAACAAATTAACTAAGAAAACAATAAACTGGCATGCAAGCCAGGGACTGCCTTGATTCCGCTGAATGATATATATTTGGACTGCCTTGCGCGGAAATCCACTGGGATGCCCCAATTAGCCTCTGTTTCGCAATTATTCTTGGAAAGCGCGCCAAGCCTCGGAAGACTGCTGATTCTTGATTTGCTACAACAGAGAGCAGGAAAGGGGCATAGCAATGTATTTTCACAAATGTATGCATGCCTCGATCCTCGTGCCACCAATCACGCATCTCGATGCATGATGGCCGAGGAGTCGAATTGCATAACTCAATATGGAATGAATGCACATGAAAACTATGACAAAACCTAACTCCATCATGGATAATCCGGAGTGTCGGTGACTGGGGAATTGAGACACGTTCCGTCACTCGGAGTACGAAACGCACCTTGTTTCCCGTGCCCGGGCTAACTCCTATCCCGAACACGATGCAATATGCATGATATGCATGAAATGCAACTAAGATACAACCTAACATGCGAAAGGCTATGAAATGGCATACACGATGCACGAGGAAACATGGCATACACACTGCACTAACATACACCCTAGCATACGCAATGCTATGAGATGAAATGGCATACACAATGCAATATGGGCTTACACTAACATAAGTGGACCTCGGCCACACTCACATAGGAGGCCATGAGATGAAAATGAGACAACTCGAAATGCGTGCACGCGTGCACGCAAACCGAGGACCGAACCTACGGCACGGAATGCCACTCTAACAAGACATGGCAAAACATGGAATATGGCATATGATCATGCAATTTTCAGAGGCAAAATGAGATGCAAAACAGCCCCGAAACATGGTGAAATGAAACCCGATGCATGGAACGAGTCCCGAAACATGGATTTTGGTGCATGAAATGGCTTATAACTATACAATGCAAACATAATTTGAACATGAAATGAAAAGACAGAAGCAAGGCAGCCCCGAGACAAGCATTTTTACAGTTTAAAACATGGCCAAAAAGTGAGCACAAGTGGGACTAAATTAGCATGCAAAAACGGGGGCCAAGAGAGGGGTAATGAAGCAACTCACAAATGCTGGCCCCAAACAGAGAAGGGGCCTTCTACAACATTGAAGAGGGGCCAAAAATATGATGTATTACAGTTTATGACAAACCCCAAAAATAGATACAAGTATGCTCAAAATGCTATGCAAAATAAGGGCACCAAGAGAGCTATAACATGAAGTATAAAAATGATGTCCCAAACAGCCATAGACCCTTAATGAAACATGAAGAGGGGGTCAAAATAGGGCCATTTTCAGTTCGGACCAAGGTCCAAAAACAGAAGCTCAATAGGCTAATAAATCATGCAAAAATGGGGACCAAAGAGGGGGATAATGACAAGTGGCACATGGAGGTCCCAAACAGTGATGAGCCCTTCTTCAAAGAAGGGCTCAAAATAAGCCTATCTATAGTTTACATCATGCTCCAAAACAGATTACACATAGGCCAAAAATACTATGCAAGATTATGGCATACAAAGGGGTAATGAAGCAAGTGCAAAATGGGGGTCCCAAACAGGGTAAGACCCTTAATGAAACAGAAAAATGAGCTCAAAAAAATGACATTTCCAGTTATGGCCGGAGCTCAAAATAGTAAGCAAAGAGGGCTAAGAAATGGTACAAAAATGAGCTAGAAAAGGGGGGGAATGGTGCTTACCCTTGAAGACCAACTCTTGGCTGCCTTTTGGCTTGAGAAATGCTGCCTCTTAGCTGCTAGAAAGCCCCTCCTAGCTGCTGGAATAGAGTGGTGGAGTGGTGCTAGGTGGTGGTGTGAAAAGGGGGTAGGATCTTGGAGGTTTTGAAGCTTGAAGGGAGAGAGAGAGAGAGGAGATATATATATAGGAGCTCAAAGGGGTTTTTTCTAACCCTTAAACCAGCTGGGGAGGCTGGTTTATATAGACAAAGAGGGGGGAGAAAGAGGGGGAAAAAATGGGGGGAAAAGAATTCAAGTTTCCCCCTCAAAATTTGGCCCTCCGGATACAAAATCTGGGGGGTCAAAGAGGTCAGTTTTGCAATGTACACACTGCAGGGGTTCAGGCCGGCCAAGTATTGGAGCTGCAGGTGGCCGGCCGGCCACCCCCCATGGCCGGCCGGCCAGAGGTCAAAAGGGTCAAGGTGATTTAGTGGCCAGCCACCACAGATTGGTGGCCTCCCATGTGTGCTCAACACAGGTATGTGGTCAAAAATTGGCAACTGTAAACCAGGAGAGAGAACAAGCCATTTTTCAAAGGGGTTCAAAAGGTCCAACAACAATTACTGGCCGGCCACCAAATATTGGTGGCCTCCCAGATGTGTATATCACAAATACGGGGGTTAGGGTTGAAGAAAGTGACCCTAGGGTGGTCAACATTGGCTTTGAAGTGTGAAAAACGGGCGTCGGAGGGCGATGAAGGAAATATAACTAGTTGCTGGAACAATTACTGGCCTTCCACCCTTCTACGGCCTTCTTGGTGATGAAACAGAGGTCCCTGCCAAAAATGAACGAAAACCGATGCAAAATGAAGGTTCGGGGGCCGAGACGCGCAGTCCGAGGCCCCGAAAACTGCCTGTTGGGCACTGGGAGTGGTGTTCGACCACGAAGTTGGTCTCTTGGACCACAGTGTCCCTTGAAAGGGAGTAAATAAGATGCATGCCAAAAACCGGAGCAAACGGAGGTAGTTAGGCGGTCCCGAACTGAGGCATACGACCTGACGGCTCCGAAAACCGGGAACCGGGCTCCGAAATGGACAAAATGGCCTGTGACCACGGAACGTAGCCTACGGCCACTGAGAGATGACCTACTAGACCTCTCCCTCCCCTCAGGGAAAAGAAATAGAGAAAACTAAGCCTGGTTCGCAAACCGAAGCAAAGTATAGAAAAGCCCGGAAGTCCGGAGGCAAGGCTCACGGCCGAGACTCTGAAACCTCTGGACGAGCACGATATGCAACATCACCAAGCGCTCGATCGGTGACGTCTGAGTCTTAAGGTCGGTCAAAAATGGGGTGTCTACAAGTGTATATGAAAGTGCACATTCTATGCAATAGAGGGGCGTTAAACATGTACTCTGGTGCCTCTGATTTACCTCTCAGAGGACTTTGCAACACACTCAGCTCGAAAAGGGTACACCCTGTTCGTATTGGCGAGAGATAACATCTGCTGCTGCTTTAATTGCCATTCTGACTTGAAGCAGGCTTAAGCTTGGGGTCAAGATACACTCATACTCCAGAGAAAGGCGAGGCCTGACAAGATGCACCTGAAATGCAGTCTCGGAATTTGCTGAAGGTGAAACACACTCAGATGCTCCAAATTTTCCTCTTTTCTTTTGCTTTGCAGTCTGGAACCTAGATAGCTTCAGATAGGTACTGGTCTTACTGTTCACATTTATCGGGGGTGGACCCTGTAGCTTTATGAAAGAACAAATACTGTTTTGCACAAATGTGGAGAATGGCACAGCACTCTGAACACAAAACGATTTTATCTTGAATTTGAGAAATGAATCCTCGACTGGGTATTGAGCCTACGAACTGAACACAGCGAAAAAGACTCAACAACGGAAAACAAAAGGTAAACAACCTAAACACAACGAGTAACACTCAAAATGACTCGAAACAAGAATCGAGATAAACAAAACAACAAACATGACACTCAGACGTATTACAAAGGCAAGAGACCTCTCAGTTCATGAAAAGCCAGTTTCTCCGAGTTTTGTTTCCCACCCTTTCTCATTTGTGATTCTCACATCACTCGGCCCTCAGGCTCTGTTTTTCTGAAAAAGCCCTTTTCTCGCTTTTTCTCTCATCGTACATCTCTCTATTATTCAATTTCTCATTTCTCATCCCTCCCCTGGGTGGTTGATGGATAAACAGAAAGTTGAGGGCTCTTGCCCTTAGCATTCTGCTAGATTCTCTTCTTCTGCTCACAACAGTGAATTTTCCCACAGAGGCTTGCGCCATAACTGGGTATGTAGAAATCTGTAGCTGACATCGGTTGACGATATTCCGCTGGGGAGTTTGGATGTGGTCAGATGTGTCCAGACGAGAGAGTGGAATATCTTGGTCCATTCGGATTCGTGCTTCGCACTTGGCTTGATACTTCGCTGCTTGGAGGATGAGAGAGCTTTCGACCATTTTCTGACAGCTTCATTGTGCCCTTTCTGGCGAACAAGGTGCCCTTTCTGGCAAGTTGGTTGACGATGGGGAAAAGACATAACACCTGACGCAACTGTGCCCCCAGTTCATCATTTTGACCATTTTTTGTTTTGGTTTTCTACTAAAACAATTTTGACCAACATGAGAGTTAGATTAACATACTTGTTCGATTTTTGATTTGAAATCATGCAAGTCAGGTTGTGAGCACTGAAAATTTTCCCTTTTTGGGTCCAAGAAATGGTCCAGTTTTGGAAAAATGGAACAATTTTTGAGAAATTAGTCAACCTCAGTAAAAATTCTCAAAAGTTGTTTTTGCAAACGGCCACTGCTCAACGAGCACAGAACCTACCCTTGAGATGCACAACCTCGGCTTCATAACAATGGAAAATTGCCCATTGTCTAAACAGCACTGCACGGCAACGGAAAGTTGCCCCTTGTTTGAATAGCACCGCAGCACACTGTAACCAGTTCTCAAAGTGACGATCATAACCGAACTCTCGAATACAGAGAAGGCAAAGATGATAGAACCATTACATGGACAGGACTATTGAATTTGGAAGTGTTTATGGCTGGACTTCATAATGAAATTGCCTACGTATCCCAAACATGGGAATCAAGCTTTGCGTAGTTCCGGTTAAGGTACACTCGGGTATTAACCTCTCATTTTGCGCTCTAACTTTTGCCAAGGCTGCCCTTTTTGGGTTTTCAATCTTGCGAGCTATGTTTTTCTTTTCTTTTTAATCTTTTCTTTGTTCAAAATTTTTCATTTCATTTTTTTTTTCATCTTTTTTTTTTTTTTTTTTTTTTTTGCATTTTTCTTTTTGTTCTTTTTGCTTGCTCTAACTTTTGCCTGGGTCGTCCTTCCGGGCTTTCGACCCAGCTAGCCTCTCAAGGGTAAAAGTGTAGCTTTGTCCATGTCAAATGGTTTTGAGATCTCGAAGCCATCTGAATTCAGGAGAGTGGCTGTTGTTCGATGATGATGTAGGAGTCCGTCCAATGGGGAGCTGAATTCTCCTCAATGTTGCAGATAGGAACTCGATTGTCCTTCAGCAATACTTTCTTCTTTTCTTCCTCCCTTTTGGGATTTGGCATTCTTGCTAATCTTCGTTAGCTTGAGAAACATCCCAATTTTTGACTCTTCGAGTGTGTTTGACATTTTTGCTCCTAGTTTGAGGGGTGCTTCTAATCTAGCTTTGCAAGTTTCTTTTGATAACATCTGATCTACTTGATTTGACTTTCTTGCCTCTTGTTCGAGGGCTACTTCTGATTCGGCCACACAGGCCTTACATTGTAGTTGACGGTTGAACATTCTGAATCCAAGTTCAAGGTTTGAAAGCAAAGGGGTTGAGTCTCGAGGCGAGAGTGATCCTAAACTGCACAATCTCAAGAGCGATTCCACACAGGTCTTTGCAGGACGGCGCAAAAACATTTTTTTTTGAAAGGTTTTAAGAAAGCGACAAATCGCTTGCGTTGAAGACAGTGTAGAACCAATCTGGACCAAGCCAGGATCCTTCTCAGTACTCACGTTAACAAGCATGATCTCAATCATTAAGGCTTAGCATGCCTCTCTTTCTCTCAATTGATCAAATTTTTGCAAATCCCGAGGAATTCCTTCATCTTCGTTTTCATCACAGTGTTCAAAAAGTTTTGAAAAAACTTAGGTCAATGCAATGATTTAAAAGCGCAGAAAAGCAGGTGAAAAGCACTGCCGTTTCATTCAAACTTCTGGCACAACTGGCGCAAGGCAGAAGCAATCACAAAAGTATGAAAATTACTGTTGTTTCATTCAGATCTGTTGGCACAACTGGCTCTATGTAGAAATAGACTCAAAAGAAAGCGAAGAGACAAAAACAAAACAAGCAAGTGATGTCCGAGGTAACACCTCTGAAATCACCTGACTCTAACAAAACAAGACTGACTTGATACAACAAGACAGACCCACTGACTCAATATGAAAAGACTGACTCTATACAACAAGACAAAACTTTAAACAATATAACAAAACTGACTCAATACCCGAGTCAGAAAGTACAAAAACCAGCATTCACAAATGCTCAAAACAGTGCGTGCCATACGCCACATCTGGAGTAAACTGGGCGCCGCTCGCAGGTGGTTCATCCCCTGATCACATCACATTATCCTCCAGATTCACTAATCTAGTGACGATGGACTTTGCTGAGCTTGGTGGGAGGATAACCCGTCGTCAAACAAATCCTATACCTCGTGGCGAAGACGGAAGCAATTGTCAATGGTATGACTAGTTTGTTGATGGTACGCACAGTACTAGGTAGCGTCATGACCAACTGGAAGACGACTAGGGAGAGGCCGAGGCTCGAGGGGTTTGAGATGCCCCTTTTCAACAAGGATCTGAAGTGCTTTAGACAAAGGCATATAAAGGGCATGGAATACCCTGCGACCTCGGGGCAAATACTTCGAGTTTTGTGCATTTTTACTGGATGCACTAGCAAAAGGATCGGCAGGTACAGGCTTGGTTTGCTGATTTTTCTTGAGTGCAGGATTAGGGTTGGAGGGAATGGTTCTGGTATGATGACCCTTATCTCGATTTTCCCCTTGGCTTGAACTGCCCTCGGTCTGAGTGGGAAAAGTTTCATCCACAGTCTTAGCCACAACTGTGAGTACTTGCTACTTATTCAACCCTCCAGCTTTCAGAGCCTCAACAGCCTGCTGGAGTTGTTCATAGGGATCAGTGTCCACCTTCACCTTGTTCTTTCCACTAGCCTCAGCTTGGTGAACGGTTTGGGTTGCTACTTCAGTGTGAAGCCCCGTTGTCGTCGACATGTCATTGCCGGAGCTTGAGACAGCTTCAGGTTGGCTGAGCTCAATTACAATTTGCTCCAGTAGCGGGGGCTCCTACGGCATGAAGTTCCCGGCATACGATGTGGTTGGTGGCGGAAGCCAACATTCCGTAGGCGAGATCAGCCACAGATCTTTGAAGGTCGCCAATCATTCCCATCAGCTCAAAGGTGGTGGGCTCACAGGTTTGAAATAATTGGGGTTCCTAGATTGGATGCGCGGCAGGCGACCTAGGCGGGTGTGCTATATCAACATCGGTCTCACCCTACATGGTGATTCCTTGGCTTAGTGCGGCTGCCATAACCATAATTTCCTCTGAATTCTGAGTCGTCATAAATCTACCAAACTGGACAGAGGTGGCGTAACTGGTGACTAATAGATCTGACGAACCAGTGAGCCTTTTCCTGTCTTGCCTCAGCAAAGGAGAACACTGGTTGCTCTGAACCGAGTCTCTGAACTGAAAGAGAAAACAGGCAAGCATCTCAGCCTAATCAATACAGACATGGACATAGCTGAAGAACTGTATTCGACCACTGATTATTGTTCCCCAAATTACTGCCCCAAAACTGAATCTGATACCCGTAGATACGACTGATTCTCAAACTACTAATACTGATGCCCGCAGGCCTAATACTCAGACTTGCAAACTGATACGTGCATTCCTGTAGAGGCCAACTCTAAAAGCACATAGCAAGACAATGAGAGCCAAAACACCCCTATGTTGGGGTAGGGTTTCCCTGTCCTATTTTGTTAGGAGCTAGGGTTTCACTACGCACACAGCGGTTTCAAACAACCTATAATCGGGTAAGCAACCTGTCTTAGTTTGGAATAGTCACTATGGATTCTGATATGTACTAGGTCGAATGGTCAAAAAGGGTGTCTCGGTAAAACCGAGGTTTGTGTTCCCGTCGTGGCAGAGCTCGCAACCGGTCAGCCTTATGGCACGGTTATCAAAGCAAGCCTTTGGCAAACCGTTTAGGAATAGCATACGGCAAACACGGTGTCCTAGGCGCACCAATGCAAATGCAATGTAAAAAAACACATAAGTGTAATCAAAACAAGATATCATGAGTTCAAGTCAAGCTCTCTAAATCTCCAGCAGAGTTGCCAGAAACTGTAGACGCGCCCCGAGGGCCTCATGCTATAGTTTGGACTCAAATTGTCACGGTTCTTAATCTGATCTCACAATGTGCGATGTGAGATTGATAAATCACCAAAGAGTCCAAATCTGGCAAATCGTTTTGGAAAACTGATTTTTTGTAAACAAGTGCCAAACATGGACTGCTTTGCTAGATACAGAGTCGCCACCTAAATATTTTATTTTTGGGGAAATTTAGGAAACCCTGACTCGTTGCTTAAGGCCACGTGTCCGTCATCACCAAAGTTGCCTCGGCTTGGGAACTTGGGTACGATTGGGGAAGGTCAGCTATGAGTACCCTCACTCGCCCGATCAAAGATCGGCCACTACTAAACATGATATTTTGTTTTTGAAAACACATGTGTTCTTATTTCGGTTATTAGCTAGAATTACTATGTGATGCGCACAGCAAAACAAGTATAGACTAGATCGCCTAATTTGGAACAAAGTATCGCATATCCGTTTGTTTGGAAAATGGTTTGAAGTTTGCTACTCGTAAGCAGGCTAAAATGCGAATTTCAATAAATTGTTCCAATTCAAGCAATCCAACCTTCACCCATAGGCATTCAGGCAGTTTATAACAAATAAGCAGTTAGCCTCATGGCAAGCATGCTTTTATGGCAATCAATAACACACATGCAGTATGCTAAAGCATAAACACTTACAGTGTACTCCGAGCCAAAACAGAAACTAGTTAGTAATCAATGCGTGATCCTAGTTCATGTTAAGATGGCTAATGCAACACATGCAAAATGCAACTAGAAATGGGCTTGGCTATCCTAAGATGGCATATGAGATGCAATTAGATAACATGTATTCAATTTAGAATTTTGAAATACGATGCAGTTAGTATGATGCGCCGAGTTCGGTGCATGCAATATAGATGAATGGATGCACGCATGCAAAACATAAGTATACTAATTTGAAACATGACCTAAAACTAACCAACGAAAGCAGGTAAGTAAAAGAGAGAAAGAAATGGAGGTTGGAAGACATGCACACACGCACGTACACTTATTACAAAATTGGCCCTCTCGACGGAGGGTCCGAATGAATACGCTAAGCTAATCAACTAATCTAATAATCTAATTAGACTAATTATTACACAACCAAATTGAATAACTAGCTACAACTAATTATTACATCACTTTAACTAATTAACAAATTAATTAATTAATTACAAACAACAAATGCTAACTAACAAGTAAACATTAAGTCAGGCTGCCTCAGCTCTGCCTTGAACAAGGAATGATGCATGCTCTCGATTCTCGTCCCGAAAAGCTCTCCAAATGCTCTTTAGAGGCTCTGTCTGCAGGGTGTCCTTGAGAACTAGCTGATGGATCTCACCAAAACAATGCTGAGGAGTGCACCAGTGGCCTGCCGGCCATGAAGAGCTTCTGCCGAGCCCTCTGCCAACCAAGAGTGTATACTGCCGGCTACAAATGAAGAGCTGCCGGCCAAAAATGGGAGGGTGCCGGCCACTGGTGTGTTGTGACACCAAGCTGCAGCAGAGCACAAAATAGAGAAAATGAAGGGTCTTCCAAGGGTATGTATGCACTATGCCACTCCACATCACCTCGAAACATCAAGGGAGAGGCATAGTCGGATCCAAGACCATCAATCATGTATCCCGATACATGATGGCCAAAGATCCAACTTGTGCAAATCAATATGAAATGAATGCACAAATAAACACATAAAGCCTAAAACTCTATCATGGATAATCAAGAGTGTCGGCGACCGAGAATTGAGACACGTTTCATCACTTGAAGTATGAAACACCCTTCGTTCCTCGTGCTCGGATTAATGCTTAATCCAAACAACAATGCAAAACAAGCATGGCAAACATGCAATATGACTTAAGCATGCAACATGCAATGTAATAACCCGAGCATGCAACAAGCATATAAGCATGATATGAGGTAACAACCTTGAATAACATGATAAAATGCAACATGAACATACAAACATGCAAGGCATGTGACGGTGGACAAGTATGCAACAACATACGAAATGGGACAAGCATGTGACAACATGGTAAGATGGGCTTACACTAAAGATGGATAGGCCTCAGCCATGCCTAAAATCAGTGGCCAAAAGTGTTGAAATAATGGTATGAAAAACATGAAATGGCGAGACAAACATGCATGCCAATTGGCTCAAGGATTAAGGCACAATGATGCAACTCTTAAGGATACTTAAAGAGTAACAAGCATGGATATGTGACAACACCCGAAGCTCTGAAATCTCATGTAAATTGATGCCAAATCAACTAAACAATGCAAGTATGGCATGTTAGGATGCTCAAAGCTCAAAATAAAAAAAGGGACTTAGGCCTCGTTTGGGAACAGGCTAATTTAGTAACTTTTTGGCTATTTGGCTAAAAAGGTAGGTAAAAAAAACTTGTATGTTTGGGATGACTTTTTAGCTAATTACGAAAAGATGTGCAAAAAGTAGAGAGAAAAGAGAATCTTTGACTTTTTGGTATGAGTGGTTGGCTTTTTGGTTAATTTAGTAACTTTTTGGCTAATTGGCTAAAAAAGTATGTCCCCAAACGGGGCCTTAAGTCATGGCCATACAAAGCAAGCCCCAAAGGGCCAAGGGGACCTAAAATAGTCCCAAGGCAGGTCCAAACAAGACCAAAAACAAGCTCGAAGCTAGCCAACACAAGCTAGAACACAAGTCCGAAAACATGGAACATGCAAAGCTACAAAGAGGCATTACACTATACCTATTGAAACCAAACATGGCATGACTGGGACAACATAAAACAGAGTTACATCATGGTATAACAAGACCAAAAATGCACTGAAATGATGAGCCAAAGGCATGGGTTTAATGGCATGCACAAAAGTTCATTCTTGAGGCATAAAGTACAAACTCTTCAAGGCATTAAAAGCATGTCAAATGCAAGTGTATGACCACATTTCATGGACTGAAGTAACACTTAGAACGATGGCAAAGCATGCAAACATCACATGTATGGCATGGTAGGGGCCTCAAAACCCAAGACTAGCCTAAGCATTTACACTATAGCTATACAAAGCATGAGTGATATGGCCATGGCAGCCCAAAATAGTCAAAGAACAATAAAAAACAAGAATAAAATCATGCTGGAGCAAAGCCAAAATATGCTAGGATGATGAGTCAAAACATCATGCACATAAAGCTAGTAAGCAAGATTTGTTCTACAAGTATAGGGAGCATGTAAAGAATGACCAAACTAGCTATGGAGAGAGTCATGACATGGCAAAACATCATCAAAAACATGCTGGAATGGACTCAACATAAGCTAGAATGACATGTTAAAGCAAGAAGCATACAAGACTAGTTTATGGGATTTACACTACAAGTGTATCATGCATGTATGGAGTGACAAAACTAACCCAAAACAGATCTAAGGCATGGTAAAACATCACCAAAAACCTATTGAAATGGAGCCAACACATGCAAGAAGAACATGCTACTTTGTAAGGCTATGAATGAGATTACACTACACATGTAAGATGCATGCAAGATATGACCAAACCAGCCATGGACAGAGCCAAGGAAGGTCCTAGAAGTCACAAAAAATGGCCTGAACTAAGCCTCAAAAATACATAGAGGCATGCTCCTTTGGAAGGCCAAAAATGCAAGCAAACAAGAACACAAAGAGAGGGGACCACCCACTCTGATTTGAGGCCTCAAAACCTCATGCCTATCACTGAAAATCCACTGGATTTCAGTGGTTAGAAGGCCAAACCAAGGCTGGCTCGAAGGCCTTAAGGCATGGCTCAAAACAAGGCCAAACAAGGCCAACAAGAGGGTTGAAGACCCTCAACAGCCAAAAGACCTTAAACAACCACCAAAAGCACTTAAAAACAAGACCATTTTTAGTTGAATGCAAGGCCTAAATCAATATGCAAGAATGGCCAAAATGAGATACAAAAAAGTGCTAAAATGGGAAAAATACTCACCCTTGAAGACCAACTTCGAGATCAGCAACCTCAGAGGGTAAAACCTCACTTTCAGAGCTCAAGAAGTCCTCCCAAGAACCTCAATCCAATGGTGGTGGTGTATCTCTATGTGTTGTAGTGTAGAAGTGCAAGGAAAATGGACTTCAAGGCACAAATATACAACAAAATATAGAGAGAGAGAGGGATATTTCTTCTCCAAAGAGCTAAACCTCTGCTAAGGAGAGAGGCTCTCTCCTTACATAGAAGAAGAGCAATGCAAAGCTTCTTCAAGAAGCTTGGCAAGAGCTTCATCCCTCTATACACGTGTATGGAGGGCAGATAACAGGATTCCAGCTGGCTCAAAAGATCTGGAGTAAAACCAGCTGAGACAGGGGGTCTGCCGGCCATCAGTGATGGCCGGTAGTGGCTCACTGATGGCCGGCAGGCTTCATCAGTGGCCGGCAGTGCCAGGCCATGGTTGGCAGTGCTCTAGGAGAAAGGTGCTGAAAGGACTAAGTCATGGTCCAAGAATGGGGCAGAAAGGATACAGGGTCTGGAAAGCTCGAACCTGTGACGTTCCGCCGCGAAGGTCGAATGCCTGACGAGCAATCGAACTTGTGTCCGGATGTACCTGCAAGCACAACCGAGTCTTAAGGACGGTCAAAAATAGGGTGTCTACAGATACTAATTAATATTAATTATGAATTATTGTGATGTTTAATTATGGGAGATGATATGGTTAATAAAGTATTAGTTACATCAGAGTTTAACAAAGAAACAAGAAGAGGGTGGACAGTCCATAGATTAGGTAAAGGCTTGGAGCATGGGCTTTGGCAATCCAGTGAGCCACCAATTATGATGTTTGATTACAACAATTACATTATGAAGATTTTGGTTAAGCAAATAATTTCTTTCATATTACCAAGTTGTGGGTTCAAATTTGATATTTGTTGGGTTGGGTTAAATGGTTTACTTGAATTAATTGTTAGACTTATATAGATTTACAATTGTTCAGCTTCATGTAATTAATTTCATATTTTTAATTAATCTCTTATAAATTAACTAAAACAAACCATGCAAATAATTTTCGATTATGTGATATGTAGCTTTTATTTTGAATTACTTGGTTAAAATAGTCAATAAAGATAAAACAGATTAAAATAATCAACAAAACAAAATGTCATATTCAATTCATAATCATTTTACTTTCTTATAACCATTAAATCAATTAAAAAAAAATTGACTATATTTAAAACACAATTTTTTAAACCAAATTAAAATAATCAAAAAAATCAAATAACAAATTAAAATAGCCTATTTGGGCCAAAATTTCCTCCAACGAAAAAAAAAAAAAAATCCAATCAATATGTTTGGTTTCAGTTTTCTGAATTCAGTTTTATGGAAATTGAGTTTTTTGTTTTTCGTTTTTTTTAAGTGAATAATTTTAAAATTTTAAGCAATTTTTTTTTTACTTTTTAAAATGTATCTTACTTAGATGTATCTAAAGAATAAAATATTTATAAAAAAAATTAATAAATACACAAAAATATACTGAATTTTTGTAATTTTTTTGTATTTTTGGTATTTAGTGAATTTTTTAAAGATATTTTTTACAAATTTTATACTTTTAAAGTGTATTTATGTTAGGTGTGTCTAAAAATTTAAAAAAATACTTAAAATATTTTTAAAAAATCATTGAAAACAAAAAATTACGAAACATAAAAAGATAGAATTTTTTAAAAAATACTTTCTGAAAATGAAACTAAACATGCTGAATAAAGCACAAATTTGTGATGTTATGTTGAAGAAGTTCCCTCTCTTAGGGGTTATTTGGGGTGTCTTAAATAAGTGTACTTTTTATCTTTTTGGACTAAAAAATTGAGGAAAATAATATGGATATTTGGGTTAACTTTTTGACTTTTTATGGAAAAATGTGTATTAAAAAATTATATAAATTAGTGTGTAGCAGAAAATTAGGATTGGGAGTTGTGCAGCCGTAATTTTTGACTTTTGGTGAATAGTGATAACGTTTTAACTTTTTGAGTAATTTTTAGCTTTTTAACTTTTTTCCAACTTGCCAAACTTAACATTATTTTAGCCGTCAAAATAAAGCACAACATTTGAGGGTATGTTTGGTTTAGTTTTAAAATAATGATTTGAATATAGAGTTATATTTTGAATTTTGAGTTTTTGAATCATGAATTAAAAACAAAAAATTTATTTGGTTATGAATTTTGAAAATAGTTTTGAGATAATTTATAATTTTTTTATTTTATATTTTATATTAATTAATGTTTAGAATATGAGAAAATGTGAGAGGGGAGAGAAAAGAGAAAAAATAAATAAATAAATAATAATAAATAAATAAAAAGAAAAGAGAGGACTTTTAAATTATATTTTAAAAATATATTTAAGTCTCTTTGGGGAATAAACTATTTTAATAACTTTTTGACTTTTTATAAAAAGATATATAAGAAAAAAAAAATGTGATAGCTTATAATAATTTTTTAATTAAAATAATTACTTTTCAAACCAGGCGTTAGTTAACATGTTTTATCTGATTGAAAAAAGAATAAATTACAAATACATCCCTGAAATTTGGTTAAAATACGAATCATCCCTTCTGATTTTGAAAATTACATTATATCCACTGAGGTTTTCAATTTCATAACAAATCCCTCATTTTATTAATAAATCATAAATTAATAATTTTTAATAATATTAAAAGTATGTTTCAATTAATAATTTAAGTAATTTTATTATTATATAAAAGAATAATTATGAATTTAATTTCTTTTAGTTAATTTTGTTGAATAAAAAATTTCTAATAAAGGAATATTTATAAAACAATTTATATTTTAAATAAAACTCAGAGTTATATTTGTAATTTACTCTTAAAAATAAAAAATAAAAAAAACAAAACAAGTGAACCGAATAGCTCGGTCCGTCGGTTTCCCGGTCCCTTCAAAATCTTCTTCACCAAGCATCCCCATCCTAAGGTAACAAGATTATATATATGTATATATATCTGCTCTATTCATCTTATTCATTCTGGTTTTTCACTCACAACTCCTGGTTTTTTGCATATCGAATTCATTCTGGTTTTTCACTCACAACTCCTGGTTTTTTGCATATCGAATCAATCCGAATCTTCTCTGCATACATCTATATACGTAGCTAGCTGTGTCTTTGTATACATATTTTGTTTTTCTCTATAATTTAGGGTTTTGGATATTGTGCAGTCTGTCAATGGCGAACTCCGCCGCCGCCCCTGGTGGCGTTCGTATCGTCGTCGCCGGCGACCGCGGCACCGGCAAATCCAGCTTGATTGTCACAGCCGCCGCCGATACCTTCCCCACCAATGTCCCCCCTCTGTTGCCTCCCACCAGGTTGCCCGCTGACAAGTACCCTGATCGAATCCCTGTTACAATCGTCGACACATCTTCTAGGTCTCTCTCTCTCTCTCTCCCCACATGTATCTTTGTATTTGTATTTGTATTTCTCTGTCTTCAATCACATGCCTCAGTTCAATTTTCCAACTTTTTTGTGCTTTGTATCACCTAATTGTGTTTTGCAGTAAAGAAAAATGAGCTTTTGGGATTCAATGAAATTGTGCTTGCTCTGTTTGTTGGGTTACTATGCTCTTGTTTAATTGTTTGTTAGTTTTTTTTTTTTTTTTCCTGGTTGTTGTTTCTTTGACACAATCTTGGTAATTTTTGAGTTTAAACTTGAGTACTGTTGTGACATTGTTGTATTCAGTTTGGAGAATAGAGGTAAGCTGGCTGAAGAACTGAAGCTAGCTGATGCTGTTGTGCTTACTTATGCGTGTGATCAGCCTGCGACGCTCGATCGATTGAGTACTTTCTGGCTTCCCGAACTCCGTCGATTAGAGGTTTGTTGTACCTTAAGTAAATTTGGTTTAGCTGATTTGAAGTTATTTTGTAAGCGTCTTGGTATGAGAATTTCTTGAAAAATTACGAAGATTATTTCAAAAGCAAGCCAAAAAGTGTAAATTATCATTTATCTTCTCATTGCCTTTCTGATTTTATTTATTTATTTTGGGGTGTGAGCAGGTAAAGGTGCCAGTTTTATTAGTGGGTTGCAAGCTGGATTTGAGGGATGAGCAATATAAATTGAGCTTGGAGCAAGTGATGTCGCCAATAATGCAACAGTTTCGGGAGATTGAAACTTGTATAGAATGTTCATCAATTAAACATATTCAGGTACAGTTTAATGCTTCATGGCATCTATTCTTGATTAATTTCTTATTGGTTTACTTGCTTATCATACCAAATTTTCCACTGTTTTAATTATTATTATTTTTTTCAATACTGATATCTGGTTGCATTGTTGGAGACATTGATATTATAACATGTAACCTGCTTATATAGCCCTTTCAAGATATTGTAGAATTTACTTGAAAATTAAAATATTGAATTTAAAATTTTTCGCCTTGTGAATTTGTTTGTTAGATTTGTAACAATGAGGTCAAAGGAATCAATATTGTCAATCATCCAACTAGTTTATTGGATGACTTCTGATTAATTTTTCGTTTCTAAATCAATCTGTTGGTGTGATGTCATTTTTGTTTGGTTTGTCATAATGTAAAGTATTGGAATTTATCTACTTGCAGATCCGTGAAGTTTTCTACTACGCACAAAAAGCAGTTCTTCACCCAACAGCTCCTTTATTTGATCAGGAAGCACAAAC
This sequence comes from Camellia granthamiana, assembly GCA_036172215.1. Classification (NCBI taxonomy): domain Eukaryota; kingdom Viridiplantae; phylum Streptophyta; class Magnoliopsida; order Ericales; family Theaceae; genus Camellia; species Camellia granthamiana. The sequence goes on along the minus strand of CM069908.1, from coordinate 91,871,663 downwards.
TTTAAAGCCTCGGTGTGTGAGGGCTTTAAAACGGATATTCATTCTTTGTGATCAGGATAGGGATGGTGCACTCAATGATGCAGAGTTGAATGATTTTCAGGTGTCTGTTTTTTGTGTGAATGTGAATATATATGAATGCACTCAACTTAAAAGTGTATATGTGAAATGTGTATATTAGCTTTGAATTTGTTCATTTCCTGAGCTCTTTTAAAACTTTGAGTGAGTAATTTTATTATAGTTCAAGCAAATTTGCTTTTGCATTGCACGTGTTTATTTTTTATTGTGACTATGACAAATATCGTATATCTTGATTTTAAACAGGTCAAATGTTTCAATGCTCCATTACAACCTTATGAAATTATGCGTGTTAAGTGTGTTGTGCAAGAACAACTACCTGAAGGCGTCAATGACCATGGTCTTACTTTGACGGGATTCCTCTTTCTCCATGCAGTATTCATAGAAAAGGGGAGTCTCGAGACAACATGGACTGTGCTAAGGAAATTCGGATACAATAATGATATCAGGCTCAGGGATGATCAACTTCCACCTCCAATTGACCGAGCAATTGATCAGGTGACTCCTTTAGTAAACCTTGATTGATGGCTTAGTATATTGAATCTTGTTTATGTTTCTATTGTCCGTATAGGCTTTTTGTACTTATTTGTCAAAAATGAACGGGAAATTGAAGATTGGATTCAACAACTTTTAATTTAATAAAGGTTAACTCAAAAAAATAAATCATTATTATCTGTGCTAGTATAATTGTAGTTATTTGTGATGCTAGAGCTTGAGAGCATAGTGTGTTTGACTTGAAAACTGATAATCTATGAGTAGAATTCTCTGTTTGGTTTGAAGTTTTCAAAAACAATTTTTTGAGTGTTCAATTGATTTTTTTTTTATATAGTGAATTTTTGTAACAAAATTATACCATGACACATGTTGGATGGACTTCAATTATACCATCTGATCTTGCCTTCCTGCTGGGCTTTTTAAATGGCTTGAACTCAACATATTGGAGTTTTTCAACTTTATATCTTCTCTCTAGCCTGTTTTAGCTTGTTTCTTTGTAAATACCTGGACCTTTTGAGTTGAAGAGACTCTGACTGTGGATGTCATGTGTACTGGATGGCTACAAGGAACATGGTCTAAAATTGGGTTAGTAGGGTTGGTCTAAAATTGCTACCTTTACCCCTCAAGCAGTGGCATTTAGCGTTAAGTTTCAAGTTAATGTCATCATGGTTAAATGTGAAATTTGACTACTTTGATATAATATACATCTCTGCTCTTCTTTCTCAATCCTTTCTAAATATTGTGGATTATTTTTTAGCATTAAATTCCTTGTTCATGGAACATATATAGTGTACTTTTTGAAATGGTAAACTCTATTTATCATTTGTGTAGAGTGTGGAGCTGACAAGTGAAGCAGTGGAATTTCTCAAGGGCATCTTTCTCATGTTTGATATTGATGGTGTATGTATACTAGCCATCTGCTTTACACATTTAGACCTTAATGTCAAATATGGGTTTGATACGTTATTATAATTTGAGGCCCATTCATTGTTTTATGTTGTTTATCAATATATTGTGAACAGAGTTTTTACATGTTATTGCTGTTGTTTCTAATTGTAGTTTTTATGGTTTTAAGTTGCTGATATTACTTGACTTATTTACTCAGGGAAAATATGTCAGGCAGCTGTCCTTAATAATAGACTTGAATATGCAAAATCAATTTAATAGATTAATAACATTACTTACTAACGTAAGGTAGATTACATAACTTTGGAATTTCCTTGCTTTTCTGTGTATTTCCATGCATTCTATTTTAATAAATTTAGAAGATGCTAAAAGCATACTACGAAACAAGATACGGCGTAGAAAAATTTAGTACTTAACAGGGACCTGCAAACAGGTTTGTTTTTTTACTTCTAGGTGTATGCCTTACATATACATGGGTTGCCTCCCTGTTCTAACACTTTGGTAATTTCTTTCTTTTCAAAAAATGGAAAAAAAAAAATAAAAAGATAAAAAGGAAAGAATGAAGGTGCTATGCCATAATAGTATGAACAGCTAGTTATGATAACTTAGGCTCTCTGTTCTAGATGTTAGGACAAATAAAAGCCTTTGGCTTTGGCAACCAATTACTCTAATGAGATGCGTGAAAACACATCAGTAGATAAAATACGTGTTTCTCACCATTCTGGCATATTTCAAAGAATTTTGGCTAAAATCAAGGCCGTTAGAACTTAGGCCACATCATGAGACATTTTTTTAAAATCCTGATTGGCCCCTATGAGTTCTATAAAGAGGCTGAGGTTTTACCCCTGCTGGATGAGGACTTCAACCTTACCAAATGAGCACTATACCAATGAAGTTTAACATCAAATCTCATACAGCTAGGATCCAACTTTCTGAGAAGAAAAGCCTTATTCGGCATGAAGCAGCAATTAACATAAAAGGATAGAACGTATACCATTAATCAGTTTGGTAAACAAATCAACATATGGGTGGATTTTCAGCTTGGGCTTGCAACACTTTATGGATATTAGCATGCTTGATTTTAGAAAAAAAGGTGTACTTTAACTAGATAAAAATAATGATTGAATAGTTTTTCATTCTCACTAGCAATATAGCATTAAATTTGGTTTGGAACATTGAAATTATTTGCATGAGCTGGCTTATGCACATTTACTTGTGTCTGCAAGAGTTTTCAATGCTGAATAAGTAGGTTCAATCATTGTGTGCAATTATAGTATTGTTTTATTTAACGCAAAGTTCTATTAGTAAAGATGTATTTATTAAATTATATGACCCCTCGAAATCTTGAAGATGGTTGCTTTTCTTACCAGGATGGGGCCCTTAAACCAGCTGAGCTTGAAGATCTTTTTTCTACTGCACCAGAAAGGTAATTAGTATTCTTCATTCCTGCTTTTTTGCTCTGATCTATATTGTAAGCTTTATATATATATGCATAATCAGAATTCTTTGAAAATCATGTGGTGTGTAATTAAGCTACTGTTGCAAAAAGGTTCTGGGTGAGCCCAACAAAGCCACTCTTGAATGAAAGTGCTTATTCACTGATAATCAACTTGAATGTATCAATTGAAAGCAATTTCTAATTTTGGTCAAAATTGAACTAATTCATTGTGTGTTCCAAATGAAAGTATATGTTGTAGTGAAGGGGACATAGGGGGTTTGCAATTACTGAAACAAAAAGGAAAAATATCGATACATTGAGGCAATGTAGTCTGAAACAGAGATGTATCACCAATATATATGACAGTATTGGGCTTATTGGCTATAAAATCTCATTGAATCTGGCTGGCCTTCCACTTTTTCTGTGGCTTAGTTGATAGACATCCAAACACTTCCTGCCATGTCCTTTGGCTTATTTAGCATTTAATTTGGAAGAGATGTGCAGGATTTCTAAAATTTGATATTGAAACTCAGCTGAATAGTTCATTCCTTGATACGTGTATTATGTCGTATTGTTTTACTTATTTTGTCACTCAACGTGCAAATTCAAATAATTTCTCTTCCCTTTTATAATGATGATGGTAAAATGATGTTACTGTTATTATATTTTTTTTTTTTGGGATCCTTTTAGCGTTTTGCTGAATGTTAATGTTTCATTCCATATGTTGTTTGTTGAGGTTCGGTTCTTTATGTGGGGAGTTGTGTAGGACTAGGTTTAGTCTTTGTTATCTTTCTTTGTCTTTATTGGTTTTATCATTGTATTTGGGCAGTGCCCCTTTGGCACCTTATTTAATGCAATTTTCTTATTTACTTGTCAAAAAAAGTTGTGGTCCCCACCATTGTTTGTGTTTTATGCACCTTGTTATCTTCAAACTGATCTCCACAGTGGAATGTGCTCTGATCTCTTTTCAATGATGAATCAACTACTTTTTATGTCTGATTTTGATGTGTGGATACACACCATGTTCATCTTCTAGGAATGTCTGCTAATCAAGAGTTTTGGTTTGGTCCTTCCAAGTATTTCACATCTTTGATAAGCAAAGAAACAGCAATTACTATTAGTTGGTACTTGTCTGAGGTAATAGTTTGGACCACAGTTGAGCACATTGTCTAGTTAAATAGGTATTTAATTTTAGAACCACTTTAATATGTTGTGTTTGTCATATTTGAAATCTATGTTATCTATTCAGATAAAATGGCTGCATTTTGAGGCCTTTTCTTGGTTGCATGAGAATTTTCATTTTGGTTTTATTTAATTTTTTTAGCATCACATTTTTAGATAATATATTTTGTTAACCAGTTTGAATTAGTTTGCTTTATAAATGTTTGCTCAGAACATGTATCAGCAATTAGCATTTTCACAGTAAACTAGTAAAGGTAGCAACTTACAACCATTTTCACATGGATTGGAAGCATATTACACTTTTGTTTCATGCAAGTACAGAATCAATGTTAAATATTGACCGGTGTTCCAAGTGAAATTGAGATGTACCCTTACTGTTAATATGCTGCATATATATTGCTGTATTACATGATTAGTGTATATAGTTTTTGCTATTTTTTAATTTTTAATTTTTTTTACTTAGTTATTGATGTAGTTGTTTTTATAATTTCTTCAAATTTTAGTCCTTGGGATGAAGCTCCATATAAGGATGCTGCAGAGAAAACTGCTTTGGGAGGGCTATCACTTGATGGGTTTTTGTCGGAGGCAAGTGTTTCCTATTTCTTTTCATTTTTGGTCATTCATTTCTGCAATTAGCAATACCATGAGTTTTACTTGCATTGTCTAATTGTCGTGATTATATTGATTACTTCACACGTGAAGTTCTACAGTTAAAAATCCAATATGCAGAAAAATTTACAAATGTAATGTTATTTGCTGATATGGAGTTATCTTTCTTTTTCTTTTTGGTTGAATTTTGATGCTACACACAATGGGGGATTGCCCTCTCCTTGACCATGACCCTCCCCACCCTAACTATCATGTATAAAACAAATTAAATTTTTTTGTCACAGGCTTATTAATGATGTGAATGTGTTGTTATTAAGGCTGTAGAATGTGCTGAACTACTGGAGCTTGGTTCAAGAATGACTAGATTTGCACCGCTTCAAACTCATCCACATGATTGATAATGACCTTCTTTCAGATTCTATGGCTCACCAACCTTTTCAACCCAAGCCCTGAGTTTTGCATTACTCGATGATCTGTGCTTTTTAGGGAGGGTAAATTTAGCATTGATAGTTAGGGCTGTATATTGGTTGCTTATTAGGCCTTACATTTTTGCAGCATAGCAAAGCCCAAGTATTGCATACTCGATTGTTGGCCTGTGAGAAGTGGGACCGTACCTTTAGCATTGACAGCGTGTGATATAAATATTCAGGTTTACATCACTGTGCTGTTGTAATTGTGCTATAGATTAACTAAGGGCTACAGCTGATGTAGCAAAATTGACTAGTCCCAAAAGTCTGGGTGGGTTAGTGATAATGTGAAATGAACCTATCTATTGTTTAACAATTTAGATAATTATCTTATTAAGGAAGGATTTAAATTCAAAGGCCCCAAATGTCTTTACTTTTTGACCAATCATAACATCACGAACTTTCTAAAATCTGGATTCACTTTTTCTTCTTCGATCTGTTTCAATTTTTGCACTTTTTCCAAGCCGAGCTGCTTGCATTTATCTCGAGCCTTTGCCAATATAAGTTCAAATGTCATTGACTGAAATTTTTACAAACTTGACATGAGCCCAACTCTGACCAAAGTACCAAGATGAGTCTAATCAATTTGATACTCAGCTCCAATAGGATTGGATTGCTTACACCAGTAGACTAGCTGTGGTGCTAGATGTGCCAACTTGATGTATTGTCTTTACGGAATTTAAGGACTCATACTGGTATCAGAACAAAGCATATATCTGAATTGTTGCTGTATTTATTGATCAGCAATATCTGAATTGTTGCTGTTGGTATGAGACTAGTATTTTTTTCAGGCAACAGAGTCACAATTTTTTGAGGTCTTGTTAACATCAAAATTCAACGTATCTCATTGTTAAACCATAATGCATATACCCAAACACATTTTTTTTTCTTTTTTCATGCAACACGTATTCTGATTTTTCTGTGACAAGTTTGTGGTGTGCAGTGGGCCCTTATGACACTTCTAGACCCAATTCGTAGTGTGGAGAATCTTATATATATTGGATATGCCGGTGATCCTTCTTCTGCCATTCATATCACTTGGAAAAGACATTTTGCACGTAGAAAGCAACAGTCTGACAGAACTGTTTTCCAGTGTTTAGTTTTGGGGGCAAAAAAGGCTGGAAAATCTGCATTATTGAATTCTTTCATTGGAAGGTGCTTTTTTTTTTTTGTCGAATCTGTATCTGACAAGCTTGTTTGTCTTTGCCAATTTAAAATATGATCACCTGGTAGTTTATCTATGTTTTTCAAGTCTTATGAGGTATATTGTTGATGTCTAAAATGTAGGCCTTTCTCTGGTATCTATACTTCAACCACTGATGAGCGCTACACTGTCAATGTTGTTGATCAGCCTGGGGTAAGTACTATGACATTATGACGATGTGGCTTGCTAGTTTATAAACCTCTCTTCCCCATTCCCTGTGTGTGCGCGTAACACATGCAAACCTACTAAGTTGTCACTTTCAAATTTAGAGAAAGTCAAATTTTTGAGCTTTAGTTTGATGACATTTTTTTCTATGACTTTTTGAGGCATGAGTGTTGCACTTAGTCGTGGACAATGGTTTCAGATGCAACAAATTTCAAATTATTGATGTTGTGAAATGTGGTACATGTACATATCTGTGCTTTTCATGTGAATGAATATACTTGTTTATTTTCTTTCTTTATTTTCTTGGGGGAAAGGGGAGGGGGGGTTTATTCCATAGATTAATATTGTCTATATACTCAAACTCAACACGCCTTTGTCCAAGTTACTTGGGTTTGGTTATATGGATTCATTTCATTTTAGTTGGTTCTATTTGACATATCCTCAGTTAATGTTTAAAGCAATTATGTCTTTTAGCCAACACAAAATTTATAGACACACATTTATGAACATAGATCTTAAGATTTTAGTTGGGGTGCCCCTTATCTCCTGAACCTGTATTCTTCTTGACCTTCCTTTATTTCTTTTACACTGTACACATGGATCAAATCCCTCGTCCTTATAAGTGCGTTAGTTGGTCTACTATGCACATGACCATACCATCTGAAATGGTTTTACCTCATTTTGTTGTCAACTGGTGCCACTTTTAACCGTCCTGTAATGGATGCATTTATTATTTTATTTTTTCTTGTAATACCACACTAGCACATGAATATTATCATTTCTGCTAAACTCAAATTCTAAGAATCTAAGCATGTTTCTTTTTTCTTTTTATAAATAAATAAACTCGATTGAGAAAGCATTAAGATGATGCAAAGAATACAAGAGCACCTCTTTTGAGGGGGAAAAAACTAAAAGCACCTAACCAATAACATCATCCATGAAATCTAAAAAAACAAATATATCTGGATCAACCTTCCTCTTCAACCAACTATACAAAACTACTAATAAAGGACTCTCAAGCCAAGACACACAATGATGAACCTCTTGAAACGTTTGCTAATTCTGCTCCAACCAAACCAACCACATCAAACCAAACCAACCACATCAAACATAACGGCACCAACAACCATACTTGCCGCTGCTGATGCAAGGTTGTTAAAATCGGGATCCTAAGTAGGATCGGTGAAAGGGTCTGGTGGATCGGATTGTAGGATCGGATCGAGAATCGTAAGATCCTATTTTCTATTAAAAAAAAAAGATAAAAATAAAAATAAAAATAAAAATAAAAATAATAATGATACATATTAAACATAAGATGAAAAATCATAAAATTTACGATCCTACTTGCGATCCTACCTACGATCCTACACGATCCTATACGATCCTACACGATCCCATGCGATCCTACGATCCTACTTGCGATCCTGTTATAACATCGATCCTACAATGATCTGGATCGTTTTGGCAAAGTAGGATCGTACGATCCTACGATCCGGATCGCGATTTTAACAACCATGCGCTGATGCCTAACTTGAGCCGCCCTCCAACTCCAAAGCATCTCCATCACCCCTTTCGGTTGAACCCAAACAATCCCAAAGCAACAACACATAAGGCCCCACAACCGCGAAGCCCACTGAATAGTGAAGAAACAAATGATCCACCGCTTCCACATCAACACAACACATACAACACCAATTCAATAAAATTTGATCATGCTAAACCAAATTATCAATCATAAGAGTGCGACCTAAAGCAACTGTCCACATAAAGAAAACCACCTTAGACGGAGCTCCCGGCATCCAAGTACTTCGCCAAGGAAAGACTCACCCCACCTCCCCCACCTAACTCCGATAAAATGATGAAACAAAAAACTGGCCCTTAGCTCCCACACCATTCCACACCAAGACATCCTTCCCCACTCCCGTAATCCCCAACCCATATAAGAAACTCAACAAATTCACCAACTGATCAACTTCCCAATCCTGAACCTGCCAACGCAACTGAATATCCCAAACCCGAGCTGCCCTCCAACTCCAAAGCATCTCCATCACCCCTTTCGGTTGAACCCAAACAATCCCAAAGCAACAACACATAAGCCTGCACAACCGCGAAGCCACTGAATAGTGAAGAAACATATGATCCACCGCCTCCACATCAACATAACACATACAACACCAATTCAATAAAATTTGATCACGTTAAACCAAATTATCAATCTTAAGAGTGCGACCTAAAACAACTGTCCAAATAAAGAAAACCACCTTAGACGGAGCTCCCGGCATCCAAGTACTCTGCCAAGGAAAGACTTGCCCCACCTCCCCCACCTAACTCCGATAAAACGACGTAACAGAAAACTGGCCCTTAGCTCCCACACCATTCCACACCAATACATCCTCCCCCACTCTCGTAATCCCCAACCCATATAAGAAACTTAACAAATCCACCAACTGATCAACCTCCCAATCCTGAGCCTGTCAACGCAACTGAATATCCCAAACCACCCCATCTCCATCCCCCAAACAAGAAGCCACTGTAGCCTCTTGATCTACAACAATGTTGAAAATCAAAAGAAAACATACCTCCAACAAAACCTCACCACACCACCTATCCCTCAAAAAACGCGCACTCGCCCTTGAACCCACCCGAAAACCCAACATTTTGTATCATATATAATAGTAGGTCTTATTGCCATCTTATTAAATTTTTTCTTCGACTTAGTAACAATATTATTACACACACACGTTATTCATTTAATTCATTTTGCTCTAATTCTATGGGTCACATCCTCCTTAATTTGAACCCAAGATATAGAAATGGTTGTTCTTAAGTATCTCTTGGGCCTACACATTTCTTACTTCCTGGCCCCCCTCTGAATCCGCATTTGAAAACATGGCCTTAGATTCTCAAGTCTCTCTTTGTAGTTTACTCTCCGCATTATCTTCTTAGAAAACCAATCATTTGCATTTTCTAAATCAATAAACACCATATGGAGTTCTTTTTTATTATTATTTTTTTAATTTTTGCTATATTTTTCCATAATATAAGAAGAAAATTAACTTTTGTAGTAGATATTCTAGCCACAAAATCGAATTTGATCTTATGAAATTATGGTCATCTTAGTTCAATTATAATCTTCCAAAGTTTCATTGTGTTACTCGTAATTTTTACACCTTGATAGTTGGTGCAATTGTGAATATTACCTTTATTCTTATTGTATTGGAACAAATGTACTTACTCATTTAGCATTCTCTTAGCATTCAAGATTTGTTAAACAAATTAGTCAACCAAACAGCCCCTTTATCACCCAGATACTTCCAAACTTCATTAGGAATTTCATATGGTCCTATAGCTTTTCCCATTTTCATGTTCTTCATAAACTTCTTTACTTGTGCCACTCTAATTTTGTGAAAAAGTTATATTGAATACTAAATTTATTATGTTCTCCTAACCTCAAGAGTCCTGAGTTTTTTTTTTTCCCAGTTAAAAAGTTTCCAAAATAACTCCCATTCCTTAATCTATTGTCATCCTCTCCCTTAATATACTTAATGTAGTTTAGGTGTCTAGTCTTTACCTTTTTTCTCTTACCTAGCAAGTTTTTATATACACATGTATCTTTTCATGCACCCTAAGAACATAACTTAAGATAAAGATCATTATGAGTCTTCTTCTTAGCATTTTTAACTTCTTTCTTAGTCACAGGTTTGGCTACTTTATACCTTTCAGAAGTTTTATTGTTCTTCATGTATATAAAGTTTTGAATATACTGTCCCGTGAGTGCATCATAAAATACTCAACAGTTAAGCAAGGAGCATTTTTACTATGGTTTCAATTTAGAAATACGTTATTCCCACTGTTTTAAGAACTTCAGATTATAAATTATAAGTGGCCATATATACAGTTTCCAAACATTGTTGGACACTTGTGGAGACTTTTTACATTGACAAGTTTTTGGTATGTTAATGATGGACATGTAGAAGTTTTCGAATCTCTATATCTTGTGAAGGTTTTATCTGACAACCTTGTTAACTTTGGCCCATAAGGATGATGGTATAAGTTACATGAGTATCAGATCTAATAGGAGAACTAGTTTTTTTGACAAGGACTAAGGGACATTTAAACTAGACATGACATTAAGATAAACTAATTACCTGAAAGTAGCTCATGATATTAGGATTTAAGCCTCTCAATAAAACCTTTAACAGAACCCTTCCAGGTTTCAGCAAATCTTCAAGTTATATATCATTGGCTTGCTTGCTGGCAGAGCTGCTGTCTTTTGTTATGAACTCATCTCCCCATCCCTGAGCCACTACTGTGTTCTGGACTGGGTATCCATTGAGTGGTTCTGATGCTCATTCATTCTTTTTCGAAAATATCTGTTCAAGGTTAACTGTAATGCCAGGTCGTGTATCTTATCTTTGTTCTTCTTGAAGTATTTTATTTGATCCATCCCGGTGTATAGCCTACTTCAGAACGACATTCAAACTTGGTTGCTTCAACCCGTTCTGAAATTCTTTGCAGCTTTGGTTCTAATCTAGAAAGCATGGATACGGATACGAGGTATGGATACGATACGATACGGATACGGCGATACAGCAAAACCTAAAAAAGTAGGATACGGGTACGGCTAGGATATGTTTGTAAAAAATAAAAAATAAAAAAATTATTAGCAGTGAGTTACACATAAGCTCAAGAATGTTGAGAAACTACAGTAACTTTATGATGCAAAATACTAATCTTTAAGAATTAGTTATTAATTTAAGGCAATAGGTAGTTTAGTTTTTAAATTTTCAATAGGTCTTGCAAATATTTCATTTCAATATTAAGTCTAATATGTTGATATTATAATATCAAAACAATCCACAACTTGACTCTATGCTTTTTCTTTTTGCACTAGTAAAAAATATTCTATGCAAGTTTATTTACTTATTTATTTATTGATATTTAATTTTACTATTGTTATATTATCTTATTAATCCTTACTTCTATGTAGTTATAGGGGACATGTATGATACAATGAAGATATGCCAATTTGATGAATTCTATTACTTTAGCTTACTATGTTATTTTTATAAAAAAAACTAAGCAAAGTATTGGAAAAATATTATATTTATCCTTGCAATTATATTATATTATGATGTTATGCAAGAAATTATATAATTCTAATTTCGTAAAAGGAGTAATATGTGACTTGGAGCATTTGATACTTCAAAATTAATTAAAAGTATCCGATAATATGTGACTTGGAGCATCCAATACTTTAAAACTAAGTATTTGATACTTCAAAATTAATGAAAAATTAATTAAGAAGTATCCGATACTTTTAATAAGTATCTGTACGTATCCAAGGAGTATCGGTATCTGATACGGATACGATACGGATACGTCTTTCTATTTGAAGTATCCGTGCTTCATAGATTACTCGTCTTCTGTACCAGCATAAATTCTTACAGAAATTAAAACTCAAAGTAACGAATATTTTATCGAAGTTAGAAATACTAACCTTACAATTAGGATAGCACAAAAATTCCTCTATCAATTTCTAATGGCTTAATGTCAAATGCTGCTTTTGTGACTAAAATGCAGTGGTACTTTTTCCTTTCTCTTGTGTGAAAATTTGAATATTCTCTTTTGGTTTTTCCATTGTTATTTGTATTTTTCTTATTTTATTAGTTCTTGAAGCAGTTCAAGCTCGTTAAGATATATTTTGTTGTGTTGACAGGGAACTAATAAAACTCTTGTACTGCGAGAGATACCTGAAGATGGAGTTCAAAAATTATTGCCTAAGAAGGATTTTTTGGCAGCCTGCGACATAGCAGTATTTCTTCATGACAGGTAGCTAAAATGCTATTGTTTTTGTCAGATTTAGTGTTGCCAAGTAGAGGGTGATGTTTGTTTTTGTGGTTAATCATTAATATATTCTTCTCATATATCCAACAACTTCAAACATGAGAAATTCGAATTCTATGTATTTTGGTTTGGAAACTTGGATATATTTTGCTTATTATTATATATTATAGTCTTTTTAAATAACTCTTAATTGAAAATTGAAAGTAATTGGGTTTTGAATTTTACGTTATTTGGTTTGCAATGGATATTAGCTTAATATTGTATTTTTATATACTCTTTTGCTAATAATTGAAAGTAGTAGCTTCTAAAGTATACAAAGATTCCTAATTGAAAGTGGTCATGTTTATTTTATTTATGTATTCATGATTGGTCAACAATTTCTAAATCATGTTCTCATCAATGGTAAAGTGAATCTAAAAGGATGGTATATTAAGCATTTATTAACAAATTTTGGATGATATTTTATTCCAGGGGTTGTCATATTGTTATTATGTTAATAAAGCTTTTATCCCTTGTATTTAAAAAATATATATATATATATTTGCATTTTCTTGGAACCCCATTATAATAGTTAGCCTCTGCTGTAGTTCAAATTCTTGTTGATTCACTCCTTTGTTTTGTGCTATGTTACATGGACTCGGGTACAGAGTGTGTGTGCGTATCTAGAGGTCGGACTCATCAAATCTCAAATTCAAGAGTGCACGGACTCGGCAAAAAAGAGTCATAGTTTTATATTTCTAATCTATTATGTGAGATAAAATGGTACTATATGTAACATAGAATGTCAAAAAAGGTACTTTATAGCAATTACACAACAAAAGATACATATAAGATAGTGTTAAATACGAATATATGAGAAGTGTCCAATGGAAAGTATCAGATGCCACACCCTTGTCTGAGTGTTGAGTGTCCGGCATGGATATTTAATTTATTTTGTAGAGTCTATGTAACATAGGTTTTGTGAAAGATTGACAGATCTAGAATTGGACCAAACCTTTTATGTCAACAATATATTGATCTTTGTGCCAAAATATCTTTTAAGTACACTGTTAAGTATGGACACTGTTGTAGAGATGCTATGGTGTTGCTTGATAGGCATTGGAATTGGACATAGACACAGCTTGGACATACTGTCTGACACATGCTCTGTTGTAGAAGTTTGAGATGATTCCTTTAATTTTGGACATATCATGGACCCACATTATATGTAAGATTAAATCTTCTTGCTTATGAGCAAGCCATGTGGAGTGCGATTGGTGTTGAGGAAAGATCTTTTGAATAAGCAAGCAACAAGGACTGTAGGTTTGTCAATATTTGCAAACCTTTATTGATTTACGTTTAATGGTATGAGCTCTGCTAACCCCCATCATCTGCGAGGTGTGGGCATGATGCTGTACATGAATTTGATAGGACATAGGCACATATTAAGTCACATCTTAAAAAAGAGAAATTGGGACATGACAGGGACATGTATATGTGAAACAATATTCAGTAATATGCTTGCAACAGTTGTTGAAGGGTATGTTCTAAGATTTTTTTTTTTTTTTGTTTATTTATAATATATGTTTTTAAATAAAATAATAAAATTGAATACTTCCATACAAAGGAAAGGAAATATTCATGTAGTAGTTTAAATGAATGCTTTATTGTTTATTACAAAAAAAGATATGCTTTCTGCCTCGATGAAGACATTACAAGGCCTGGTGCATGATTACATGTCAATGAATTTGATGTAAGAAGTTCACGTAACCAAGTTAAAAAAGCACGATATTTAAATTGATTTTTTTTACGTCTTGGGAATAAATAAATGAACTTCAATTATTATGGCAGCAAAAAAGAAAAAAAAGAGAACAAACTCTTCACGTGCAAACTATAAAAGTGAATCCCCCTGTTCCCCTTTATATCTTGAATAAGGTACCACGCCCAAAAGGTTCAAAGAATAAAAATAAACAGGGAATGATTACTTTTTTTTTTGATCGGCGAAAGTTAATTGTTAGTTGTTAGATTAGTACCTCCAGGAGTTGGTCTCCCCACCCATTGTAAAGCACTAAGTGCTTGCCTTCTTAATTCAACTCCCCTAGAGAGAGTTGAACCCATGACCTCCCCCCAGAGACCAAGCCCTTAGGAAAGTCATAGTGGCCAACTAGGTTACGCCTAGTTAATTAATAGGGAATGATTCCTTAAGCCACACAAATAGACTTTCAAGAGCCATGGGGCATCCCTTTGGGCTAGAAATCTGAAGCTCCTTCCCCTCAAAAAGATCTCTCTCTCTCTCAACACACCACATATCACACAAAATAACATAACCTTCCATTCCCTCCTCTCACTTATACACTAGTATTTGATGACGTTATTTTTAATTCTATTTTTTTTTCTTCTAAAGAAGACCTTTTCCAATTTATAATTTTATAACCCCTTGTATTTGCATAATGATAGCTATATATATATATGCATTGTTAATGCTATGAAAAAAAAAAAACTCATTCTATTTGTAATAATGATAGCTATATTCATTGTTAATGCTATGAAAAATCCTTATTCCTAATTTCTAACTACTTATTGAACCATCTCTCTTTTTTCTTTTTAATTTGTTAAATAAGCTCTTTTAATATAGTTTCTAACATCAAGTTGTTCGAGAAACACCATTCATTTTTTGACATGCACATAGTCTGTTTTGTCCCCTGCTATGCTATCTTGAATGCTTGGAAGTTTTGGCCTGTCAAGGTGTTCATGCTTTATAGTATGCATGTATGCAAATGTTTGTGTATTATAGCTGCATTTTCACACTGAATTTTCATGAATTAATGCTTTTACTTTTCCAGTTCTGATGAGTCCTCATGGAAGAGAGCAACTGAATTGCTTGTGGAAGTTGCTAGTCATGGAGAAGCGACTGGCTATGAGGTGCCTTGCCTCATTGTTGCAGCTAAAGATGATCTGGATCCATTTCCAACTGGGATACATGATTCAACAAGGGTAGAGATCTTCACAACTGGCTATATTTCTTTTCATACTTGAGTACACTAGTTTGATCACCCAGGCATGTTATTATGATGATTTTAATATGGAGACAGCTGTACTGGGGACTTGGGATCAAATTTGCTTTCAGTTTGGGTTTGAGGATTTATTGATGGGGGAGGGATAGCCCGAGTGGCGGAGCCTCATAAAGTGCCCTCCCAAAAAAATTTAAAAATTTTGACTGTTATAAATAACTTGTACAATTGCCTCCTAAATTTTTTTTATTTGCTCTCTAAATGGTTTTTATAATCCCACTTTTCTTTGGGTGATTCTATTTACACACTAGCCTTTGTCTCATTACACCATTTATCTTGTTCGGATATCAATTGTCGAACAAAATACAAATGTTTAGATATCTACTCCTGAACAAAATATAAATGTTCGGATGTCAACTGTGGAACAAGTTTTTTGTTTAAACAATTGATTTTCATTTAGAAGTTGATATTCAAACATTTTGTTTTTGTTCGGAGGTTGATATCTGAATGACACAAATGGTTTGTACCGAGATAAAGTATGGTATGTGAATAGAATTACCCCTTTTCTTTTGTTCTTTTTACAATAAATTCCCTATAACCATGGACTTCGGTCAAAACAAGTATGTTTACCATATCTATCCCCCCAAAAAAAAAAAAAAAAAAAAAAACAACGAACAAGTATGTTTACCATGTGTACATTGTGGAGACAATTTAAAAGTGGGACGTGACACGCATCTACCACTTAAAAAATTAGATTTTTCTCTATAGATTAATTAAATTAAAACGTGTAGAATCCACTCTCAACTCCAATTCTTAAAATTGCAAGGAACCCAGTCTCTCCATTTATCTGTTGCTTTCATGTAAACTGGTGAACTCTTCCTCACCCATTTAATTTTTTCTACTCTCTGTCTCTCCCTCTCTCTCCCTTTTATCTGTTGCTTTCTTTTCAGTGACAGATCTCTGCTTTACCTATCTAATTCTTTTAACAATTGGGTTGATTTTTTAATTTCTGATTTGAAACAAATTTGTTGATTTTTATTGCTAAATTTGGTTTTGTGCTTGTTTCTATTTATGTAATAATAGGAGGAATAGGACAGTAGGAAGACCCTGATTATAAGTTAATGTGTTGTTAGATTTGTTGTTATTTTTATTCATTTTTACGGTTCTTGACACATCAACTATATATTTTGCTTCCGCAGGTAAGTCAGGATATGGGAATAGATGCTCCTATACCTCTCAGCACAAAGCTGGGAGACTTTAACAATGTGTTCCGTAGGATTGTGACTGCAGCAGAACACCCTCATTTGAGCATTCCTGAAACTGAAGCTGGCAGAAGTCGCAAGCAATACCACAAGCTTATTAATCGCTCCCTGATGTTTGTATCAGGTAAATTAACGTTTAAAATTTTGTTGTCATTGGGCTGCTAAGTTTTTCCTTTTATTAGAATCACTGGACCCATAAGAGTTTGCTGCATGTTGTTGTTGGTGTTTTATATGCACATATAAATGTATGCAGGCATCTTATACCCATGGTTGTTAGAATCTTACAATTCAGGATTTGGTTAATATGACTGGATTCGAGTTTCAACCAAAATAATTTGATTCGTGCTTGTTGAATCTTAAATTGAGTGAATTATATGATTCAATTGTGATTCACTACTATTCGTTATGATTCGTGTGATTCAGTTTTGACAGCATCGTTTCCGTAAAATAAAAAGTGTTCAATTAATTATTTTGATATATGTGGTTTTATATGTATATTCATATATATATGATTTAGTTGTGTTGATATTTATTTCAATTTAAATAGTGCGTATATTTTTTTATGTATATACATATTTAAAATTATATGTTATGCTAAATAAAGTGAACCTTATGATTCACAATTTGATACAATCAACGATTCACTATTTTAGCAAAATTCACTATTCGATTCGCAATTTGATAACAATGTTTATACCTTCATTGAAATCATGGTAAATATTCTCATCCTTACATTTGCTTTGAACATTTGTTTCAAGGGCCTAAGTATCACAATTTTGGGGGGGAGATGGGGGTGGGGGTGGGTATGAAAGGCTTAAGGATCACTAATTTGTCCAAACTGAGTGTCTTCTTGGCCATACCTTTGTTAGTCCTGCCAAGGTGTGTATTGGACACCAACTCTTGGCATTATTTGCACAAAGTTTGTACTCTCAAGTTTGTAAACAGTGGAACCTTTGTTCTTGCAGTATTTTGGAACAAATTAAAGGGAAAATTTCACTTTATCTCTCTATGGTTTACCTCTCTGACATTAGGAATTAAGCACATAACTTTGCATGGTTTGTGGACTAAAGTTCACCACCTATATCATTAACTGCTTAAGACAAAAGACTTAAATACCTTTGTACATATGTAACGTCGTGTAAACCACAAGCATTTTCACCATTTTTTGGGACACACAATACACTTTAACCCCCTTTTGTCCAAGTACGTGGTTCACACTAATGTTAACTTGGATGAAATCTCAGACGGTGCACTCAAATCCACAAATCATGGAGCGTTATGTGCTTATTTTCCAAATGACAATGGGGCTAAATTAAATATATTATGGGTCTTGCTGTTTCAGCAAGAGATTCGGCATATGCGGATTCTTTTTTTTCATAGTCGATTAGGAGATAATTGGTCAGATGATTCTTTCGTCTGCTATTACAGAGTAACACGATAATGATTACATATTGTGCTTGTTTCTCTTCTACGTTAGGTTTTCTAGGCAGGTAATGCTTTATCTCATTTTTTCCACCCGAGTTGACAAATAGTGTCTTTCAATACTTACAGTTGGAGCTGCAGTAGCCGTTGTTGGGTTGGCAGCATACCGTGTTTATGCAATAAGGACAAATGCCTCCAGTTAAAGGGTGAAGGATTGTGCCAGCTCTATTTGCACGTTATCATAGCAAGTTCGATTCGACTTTGTGTTGGATTTCATTGTTGGCCCCCACATTGTCTATGTTTCTCAAGATAAATAATAGTTTTAATTTTTATTTTCTAGGTAGAGAATTTGCAATTTTCATTTGGAAAGTAGCACACCTCAGAAAATCTACCATATTAGCTCTCTTATATTCATTGTAGGGTTTACTCCCAAAATTTACTAGTAGGCTTTTCTCTCTATATAGATGGGTTTCCTTGGTGGGATACACATGTGAGAAAGGTGCTTGTGCATTTTGTGCAGTAAATAAAATTTTGAAAATGTATGATCTGAGCTTTGTTAGTTGCCTTCTTCAAATTTTTAGTTTTATTTTATAAAATGTGAGTCTGAAAGTTGTCCCTGTATACTTCTTGTGGACCTGTGGTAATGTGTGGTCTTTAAATTATTTTTATTTTTTATTATTTAAAAGGGCAGTACATGCAAGTAGATACTGTCCTAGAATGTGGGCAATGCATTTTACAGTAGTGCCCAGCCCAGGTACTTACTGGATAAGTCACTGTGCAACCATGGTGCGGCAAGGTGTGAAACTATACTACAAGCGATGATGAAGATTTTTGTGCTGTTCTCCATTTCTTCGGAAAATATTTCTAGAATAAACATTTTTGTTTGGTTGTTACCTTTTTTTTTTTGAACAGGGTTTGTTTGTTACCTTAAAAATAAGATGCTATGCTAGCGGTTGTGGTAGTGCTGTAGTAATGGTGGTGGCAAGGGGTGGCTGCGGCAGTTGTAGTGGTGATAGGAATGTATTGGTGGTGGGGTTGGTAAAAGCTCTAGTTCAAAAAATGATTATACTTTTTAAGAAATAGAAAACCATTTACATTCAAATCAACCGTACTTTTTGTTGATCTAGATTCAGATTTTTTTTTTTTTTTCTTTGACTATTAGTTTTTGCCCTATCAAATTAATTTTTATTCGGTCAGCCCCATCCCTACCCTCTCCTCTCCCAAGCCCTTACACCACCCTTTTCTACCTCTATCGATTCCCTCTTTTCCCACCTTTGGGAGGGAGATCATGACTAGAGAGGGATTGACAATCTATGGTTTCAGAAGGGACTGGGGTTGCCGTGGTGGTATAGGGAAGGCGTTGCGGTGTCACAGTGGTGGCAGTAGGAAAGCAGGCTGGGGGTGGGGGGCAGTGTTAGAGTTGGTTATAGGATTGATTAGGGAAGAGGAGCTAGAAGAGGAAGAGAGGCAAGGTTGTGAGAGGGGCATTTTTGTCATTTCATAAGTGGATTTGACCTTTTGTAATTATTTTTGATTCTCTATGTTTTTCTAATTCTTTTTTTACTATTTATTATTATTATTATTTTTTTGGCTTCAAATGTGATTGAGACCAGAAATTGAAGAGATGAACATCTTACCCCAATCACAACCAAAATTTTATATTATTTATTATTTATTTTGAGAATTAATGAATGCCTTTTTCTTTTTTCGAGAACCCAGAATTTTGGTTTAATGAATTTTTCAGAATTAATTAATTTTAAGGGACGGCGAATGCTTGAAATTGAAATTCAGGAACCTTTTATTACTCAACTTTAAGCTTTAATTTGTATGTTAAATGATAAATTGAATTGGAATTAATAAATAGGATTTGCTTTGGTTATTAAATTCATTTATTAAATATGTTATATACTGTAATTTTTCCCCATCCCTTGAAAGGGTGATGCACAGGTGCTTAGTTATAGATTTTTTTGTGTAAATAATACTTCTCATCTCTTATTTAGAGCTATTTTCTGAAAAAAATAAACGGACATATTTCAATAAATTTAAGATCCAAACACATTATCAATGTTTAATAGTTGAATAAGGAGCAGCTAGAACACTAAAAATTCTTGTAATGACATATCGACTATTAACGAATATCATTTTATCTTCTCATCTATGAATCAGTACATTATAACCCCCTTAACTATGAAAATCATACAAATACATCCATTTTAGAGGTGGTTTAGAGGGGGTCTAAAGGGGGTGAAAATGAATTTTTTTTTAGTTGAAAATATCAAAATATAAGGATTCATAGATGGGAAGATAAAGCGATATTTGTTAAGAGTGAAAGGGATCTTGGTGTAAATAAACCTTCTTATAAAAAATCCACCCATCCCAACATTCAGTTATAATTGCATATACACCCACAAAAATGTCTCTCCCATGCTCTGCGTAATCAGCTGTGTCTATACTCATCATGCTCTTGATCATTTCATTTTGTTCAAGTAAGCAACCCTTCACATTCTTATAATTTACAAAGCTAATAATGTCAAAATGATTTTTCTCTTTTCAATCCTGTTTTGTATCATACAATGATCTAACATCACAATTTTAAGGGGGGGACAATGTTCTTTATCTTTTACCACATTCTGGGCTCTACAAATGTACCCTTGCCAATGGTGGTTGGGTGCACAGTTCAGTTGGGTTCTGCTCTTTCAGTCCATCCACAGATGGAGCTTAAATTGGTTGTCGTTCAATCGCGACCTTTGTTGTAGCTTTCTAGTAACAAACAGTAGCTGTTGAAAGTCTCAAGAGTTACACGTAATCTGAAGTGTATATCAAACAAAAACTTCACCTCCAAATTGTTCATCTCTGCTGTGCTCACTCCTCCCACTTTCGCATAATACTTGTTGTCGTAACATCTAGCACAAAATAAGATCACATCACTCAAAAAACAAACACTCAAGCTAAAATACACTAACAGTCTTTAAAGTATGTGCTCCGTGTTACTCTAGTCTTACATTTTGTCGATTTCGTACTTTAAACTTTTAAAATTGAGTCAAATTGATCTAATTATATGCCGTTGTCAAAATCATTACATAAAATTCAACTAGTGGTTGCTAAAGTGTTCTTACTCATTTAAGTTCCCAAAGTTATAATTTTGTTTGACAATACTGTAAGTTATGTTTTGTCGTCTTCATTATTGTTTAGGGATCAAAGTGACAAAATAAAAAAGCTCAAGGATTAAAATAATATGAAACTCATACTTTCGAGACTATGTGCGTATTTCATTATATTTCATTAACAATTTAGATGGATTGTTTGCAATTGGATTAAATTTACTCAAATTTAAAACTTTTAAGGATGAAAATGAAAAATTTAACTCTGAAGGAAAAATGGATGACAATAACAAACACATTGCTGATGAATATCATACATTCCCTCTTCTGATTCTCCAAGTCATGTTTGTTTATGAAATTTTTTCATGGTAATTGATTTAGAATAGTTTAATAAACACACGACAAATAAGCTTTGCAAAAACTATAACATCTGATTTGCAAAAAATTAAGACATACTTCTAAACAATTTTGGCAACATGAAAATGAATACTTACTCATCATCAAGAAACTTTGCAGCTAACATAACACTAGTAATTACTAGCCGGTGAGCATTGAGTGAAGTTAACCGGACATTTTTCTCTTGAAGAAACCGATCAAGGTATATATAGGCGACAACAAAACAGGAAGGGCTGCAACTTGAGTACTTGAATATGCGCTCGATGTATTGCCTAATACTCAACCCAGGTGCTCTAGAACCATTAAAGATGGTGATGACATCTCTCCCACCCGATGCCTTGAATGATCTTTCGTTCTTCTGAATGGTTCTTTCGAGAAGTGAGGAGAGAAGTGATAGTACTCGGGGAGTTGGAGAAACTCCTTTTTTGTATTCAACTAGTCCCAAATTTAAATGAGACCTAGGTCCTAAAAACTTGCCATTGAGAGTTTGTGTCTCCATATCTAACCCGACCTGCAACATATTACAATATATAGCAATCAGTCATTAGCACTAATTTTACAACCTCAAATCTCAAATTTCATGACCTTAATTGAAGACGATCTGTTCTACAGGCTTGTACCTCCGTATCCTTGACTTCTAAAAAATAAAAAAAATTCTAAAATTTCAAATTTCACTGTTTTTGTTGCACTATTGAAAAATGGTGAAATTCATCTGGTGACAAAGATCAATTTCCGTCAATATATCATGCTGCAAAAACTTTTCTTGGCGACAGAAAAGACATCATTTTTTTTTTCTTTTTTATATTTTATATTTTAATTTTTGAGTATTTTCCTAAGAAACAAGATGTGGAAGAAGTAGAATAAGTGAACTTAAATCCATGGTTATAGTTGTAATGATTCATTAGAATCCTTTCTATTATGGATTTTGCTGTATATTTTGGAATTCTTGCAATGTACAGAACAAGAGAAATTAAAGTTGATTAAGTTATGATCATAGCCAATTTAAGAGTAAACATAAACATCAAAACAAAGTTTAAACACACATATAAATATGTGAAAGTAATACCGGCTCTCTTCGATTAGCACACATGGTATGAAATACTGCAGTATTGGAAATCACTTACAGCAAAGGAAGACACTGTCACAAACAAGACAATCTTGAATGAAATACAAGGAATGATGGAAGTCCCATTCTCCCTTTCTCTGTTCCACCTATATTGTGCCTCTCTCTCTCTCTCTCTCTCTCTTCTTGTGATAATTTTAGATGCCCTGTTGAGAGAGAAAGAAGAATCAAATGTTCCTCTCAGGACCTTCTACCATTGTAAATTTTTTAGATGTTTGTAAGGTCTTCTTTTGGACTTACTTTCATTTAGGATAAGAATACAAAAGTAGAGGAATCACTACTCAATATAATTCACTAATATTTTTTACCACCTATTCACATAAGGTGTGTGAGTAAGTTGATAAAAACATTAATAAATTAGTTTGTAGGTGTAGCAAAATGGGGGATTTGGTCATAGCCCCCTCACTACCTAATTTCTCTTTCAAAAGGACAAGAATTATATAAGTACTTTCAAAACTCTCTGATATTTTAAAACTTGTTTCTTTTACTATATTACCCTCATATCTATCAGCTCTCCTATTAAGACATTTTCACTATGTATTTCAGAGTAAAATTTTACTCTGTATGAAAGTAAAATTTTACTCTGTAGTTTTACTCTGTATGAATTTACTACAGAGTAAAATTTTACTTTCATACAGAGTAAAATTTTACTTTAGTTTCAGAGTGTAAAATTTTATTTTCATACAGAGTAAAATTTTACTTTCACTCTGAAACTAAAGTAAAATTTTACTCTGTATAAAAGTAAAATTTTACTCTCATTCAGAGTAAAATTTACAGAGTAAAATTTTACTCTGAAAAATAAGTAAACTGTGAGACTCTGAAGCTAAAAGTAAAATTTTACTCTGTATAAAAGTAAAATTTTACTCTGAAAAATAAGTAAACTGTGAGACTCTGAAGCTAAAAGTAAAATTTTACTCTGTATAAAAGTAAAATTTTACTCTGATTCTGTCAAATGAAAAAAACAGAGCAATAGAACCAGAGTAAAATTTTACTCTGGTTCTATCAAATGAAATTTGATTGCAGGCTCTTTGATTTTGGCTGAATCAAACAATTACACTAAAATTTATAGATAATCATAGAAAACTTGGTTATTTGTGTGCATATATTCACAGTAGCAGTAAGAATGGAAGCAAGTTCTCGCACAGGAGGAAAAGAGATTGCAAAGTATGGAGCATTTGAATACATGTGAAATTTCTGAAAATAAACGTCAATAAGGAAAAGAAAAAAAATAATAAAATCAAGATCAAAACACACAAATATACAGATATATATATATAGATTACAGATCGGAATATATATATATATTCGAATTCAAATCTCAAAACACATATATATTCGAATTCAAATATCAAAACATACAAACACACACATATATATAGATATATATATATAGTTACAGATCGGAATATGTAGATATATATATTCGAATTCAAATCTCAAAACACATATATATTCGAATTCAAATCTCAAAACACATATATATTCGAATTCAAATCTCAAAACATACAAACACACACACACACACACACACACACACATATATATATATATATGTATCAGTGCGATTTGCAAGTTCTCCACAGCTTCGGCCATGGAGGAAGCTAGGGTTAGAAGAGAGAGACGAGATAGAAGATGTCAGGCGAGGATCTTTGATCAAATGGCAACAGCGGTGATCGAACAGTGAAGAAATCAACTGAAGAAGGAGATCGCTGAGTGGTTTTGATACCAGATCTTGAAACCCTAGCCATGGCGTCTTGAGAGATTGAGATGGTGATTAGGGAAGATTTAGTTGAGGGTATAATAGTCTGATAAAATATTTAAATAATAAATTTTGTCATTTATACAAGACTTTATAATTATGAGGGGGTTTAGAAAGTATAATTTTTTTCTTAGTCCTTCTAACAATGAAAGGAAGGTAAATGGGGTTTATAGCCAAATTTCCCTAGCAAAATTGATTATAAAGTAATATTTATTTTATTTTTTGTGTAGGTCTCGCAAGTCATATGAATTGCAGTTTTATTTTTTTTTAAGACCAATCTGTAAATTAAATAATAATTTACAAATATTTTGATACTTATCCAACTCGACATTTAATTATGTAAGAAAGTGTAAAAATATTTTATTGTGAATATACAATAAATCCAACTATCATACAGGAGGAAGACCACCAAATAAATATGTTGGAAAAAATGAATCCATGATAGTAAATCAAGATTCTTGGCCAATTGATGAACCCTAATTAGTTGCTTGCATTAGTGATTGAGAAGTTTCAGCAGTTTTCAACCATGCTCATATATAGATGCTTTCTTGCCATTTTTCCAAGGAAAATATAGCTTCCACCGAGATACATAAAATTATTGCTTTCCATTTTAACTTATCATATCATGTGATTTTTAACAACTTCAAATGGTCAAGTAGGATGTCAATGTTTGTGTGAGACTCAAATTAGTAATGACATACAAATAAAATATATATATACAAAATGATATAATGAATTAAAATTTATCATTTTAATATATTATCCTATAACAATATTTAACAATCAAAACATTGATAATTCTGATATTACACAACCTGAATTATTGACGACTTTTGAGCCATTTATGCTATTGGTGATTGGGTAATTTCATTTTTAAATTTAGCTTCCCTTTGGGATTGTGGGGTCCAACACGGCGTCCCATTTTAATGATCTAAATTGTTTATTTTGTTAAACCCTTTGTATATATCATCTATATAAAAAATTAGATCAATTTGATAATCGTAACTTGTTCAATTTAATATATTTGTTATCAAAATTTTTTTTTTTTAAAAAACACTAATTTATTTTTTTAGAGACAAACGTGACAAATTGAACATGTTACAATTCTCAATTCAATCTAATTTTTTTATGTGAATAGTATACACAAAAAAATCCTATAAATTAATAATTCAAATTATCAAAATAGATCTTATAATTAATCTCATAAACCCGAACAACATTCTCCAGACCTGGATTAAAGGAAAGCCCATCCCTTTAAAGGTAAGCTCATACTCTCTCACACTAGTCCTCTCTTGGTGGTACATTTTGGGTCACCTACAGTTGAGCTGTCCCTTTCCATTCCAATTGCCAATCAACCAACCAGAGAGCAATTGATGGGAAGAGAATGAGAATGAGGCCACCATCTTAGATTCCAACATTTGTGTTGATTGATTAATCAAGGCACCCAATACCAATAGTATATGCTCTCTGTTTTCTCTAAAAGTTAAATATATATATGCCTTCCTTACAACCCACTTAAATATCAAAGAATATATCTATACTTTGGCCAACTAATTAATATGCAGAAGGCCACCACATGTTGCTATTGCATTGGTTGTTGTGTGGTGATAGCTGCAACATGTGACCAATGCAACGCTAACACGTGATTGGCTGGATGATTTCATTGTAATTTTATTTTTTTATTATTTTTAAGTCTAAATAATTATACTCTAAAAGAAAAATGATTTTTAAACCAACCAATATGTTTGTTTGCATTTTGTGACTTTCAAAAAAAAAAAAAAAAAAAACCTATTTTATGGCCAATGTTTTGATATTATGTCACACATCTACTTAACCAGCCCTAATTTCACTTCATTTACCATTTATTTTATTTTATTTTTATGAAAACAACAAACTAACTACAATTATTAGGTTCTATTGTACATGACCTCAACAAAATCAGATTTAGCAATGGACCCAAGCCGTCAACACATAAATTGATTTCTCTCAACACATGAGTTACATTTGAGTTGATTGAAGAGAAATGTACTATCTTCAATGATTTTTTAAAAATAATAATATTCCTTCTAAAGGATCAAAAGTTGTGACTTTTTTTAGTAATGTGAAATTTCAACTTGTTAGACGTTTCGTTCCTAAAGAAATACTTAAAGTTATAAGCAGGATACATTTTTGTTTAGAGTACAAGCCAAGAATATCAGGTGGGAAAGCAGAGGTTTCATTTCCAAAACTAAAAGAACTAACACCGTTATTTGAGTTTGATTCATGTTCTGTTTGTTACATATACAAGTTAAAATTGAACAAATGTTGATATTCGTAATTTTTAAAACGTAGCTCAAACTCATCCCTACAACTTCATTTACGTTGTAAAAAACTTAGCAATTCAAGTTTGATACAATTAAAATTTGTTTGAGATTAGTTCAAATGATAAAAAGTAAACTTAAACACTTTTCAAAGTTGATTAAGTTTTTAAAAGCTTAAATAATCTACCACCCGGTAAAGGGGCTCCCAATCAGTGAGCTATTTTGTCTGAATGTTCTGATGGCCTCCTAAATTTTTTTAGGAAATTATAATAAAAAATATATATATATATATATATAAAACCTGAGGGGAAGGGGGAGGGGTTGATCTTGGGCCATGTTGGGCTTCTTAAGTGTTGGCTTAGGCTTTACTCAGGGATTTAGGCTTAGAATGGCATGGCCCTACACCGGGCTCGGGCCAGCCCATGGGCCTCTAGCCTAATTTACATGCCTAACTTTTACAATGTCTACTAGAAAAAATGGTTAAATGCAATTTTACCCATCCAATTGTCAAAGAATAGACAACAGTTGAACATCACCTCAACTTTAAGTTTATAAAATCAAAAAATATATATAGTATTTATAAATGATGATACAGTTCGTGATGGTTGGACGGGTCGGACTGACCCACGCTCCTTAAGCCTATGTCCGAATGACCAAGCCCACCTGAGAACCTGCACAAGAGTTCAACGGGGAACGGGGAGTCCCCCAGTGAACCCTTCGACGAGCAAGTTAGAGAGAGAGAAGTGGAGTGTAAGGATGGAGTAGAGATAAAAAAGCTTAATCTTCTTTCTGTCTTTGACGTCTGCTTATATCATTTGGTAATCATTTCGTTGTCCCTTCCGACCTGTCGCCTTGGCCGAAAGTCTGCGCTCTACCTTACCTTGTTCTTGGTGAGGGCGTTCTATTCCGACGGAGAGGGCTTGTCGCAATAAATGCTGTAAGGGGCTTCATTAATGGCGATGTGCAGTGGCAATAGCTTTGCAGATCTTTGTCTGCTGATATGGCTTGCCCTTCTCTTGCCATGTGTCTTGGTGTCATTGGTTCTTGTTGTTATGTGGGGCTTCAGTAGTGCTGGGCTTCATTAATTGGATTATGTATTGGGCCCTAAATGGTGGGCTTGGGTTGTTCATAGTGGGCTGTAGCCTTTATAGGCCTACCCATGTCAGTAGTCCCCCATTCCCAAGTGCAGCTTTAGTCCAACGAAGGGAATAATGAAGAAAATGAGGGTTGTTAGAGACCGGCAGGACGGAGGCCGACTGATAGGAGTGACCGAGTGGATGGACCGACCATGAGGAGGGCCGGTCGCGAAGGGTGGTCGAGTGGATGGATCGACCATGAGGAGGGCCGGCCGCGAAGGGTGGCCGAGTGGAGGGACTGACCATGAGGAGGGTCGACCGTGAAGGGTAGCCGAGTGGAGGGACTGACCATGAGGAGGGTCGACCGTGAAGGGTAGCCGAGTGGAGGGACCGACCATAAGGAGGGCCGATCGCGAAGGTTTGCCGAGTGGAGGGACCGACCATGAAGAGGGCCGACCGCGAAAGGGGAGGTGGCGGGGTGCGAGGCTCGAGAGGCGGCGGGTTACGTGGTGACTTGAAGTAGAAAAGACAGGGTAGGGGAAGGGGGCAATGAATCGTGGCCGTACACGTGGCAGAATCACGTGGTGGGGAAGGTTAGACGTTGGGCCAGAAGTGAAACGATAGGTCATTACGGGTATTGAAAAGACAGTTTTGGCGGATGGTTGAAAAATTTTCAAACTGGCAAAAATTAATTGTGACCCCTGGAATACAGGCAAGCCTTGGGCTTTTGGTATTATACGTTTTACCTACCTTTTTTCGAAAAATCAAAACATTCCAAGTGTAGACTCTTTTGTTGCAAGTGATACACCCTTGCGACATTTTTTGAATTTCCTTGCGCCCGCATCCGAAGCTATTCGTAGACACACCACAGAAATGGCCCAAGAAGAAGCTGCAAACGCCAGGGTTGATCCATTGGGGGACGACGATGCGGTGGATTTGGCAGAGCAATACAGGACGGAGAGGTGAGTGGGGAGTGGGGGGGAGCCGTCGGGGCGACCTTGTTTGTCCACAATGATGGCCGCGTCGACGCCAATAAGCCAGGTGGAGCCAGATCACTGGCATACAAAGGCCGATAAGTCGATCATTACCGCGAAGGAGCTGGAGGATATGCGGGAGAAGTACCAAATTCCCCCAGAGATAGAGTTGAAACTGCTGAAATCAAAGGAGAGGGCATCTGATGTTCGGCCGGGGGAATTCGCCCTATACGAAGAGGCACTAAAGGGGGGTTTAAGGTTGCTACTACCCCGGATAGTGGTGGATGTGTTGAACCGGTTGGAGGTAGCTCCAGGCCAACTGATGCCTAACGCGTGGAAAATCTTGCTGGCCTGTGCGAGCGCATGGCCGAAGGCGAACGGGGGGGCTGAAATGACGGTGGATGAGTTTTTTGCATGCTACAAGGTGTAGACACCCCATTTTTGACCGACCTTAAGACTCAGACGTCACCGATTGAGCGCTTGGTGATGTTGCATATCGTGCTCGTCCAGAGGTTTCAGAGTCTCGGCCGTGAGCCTTGCCTCCGGACCTCCGGGCCTTTCTATACTTTGCCTCGGTTTGCGAACCAGGCTCGGTTTTCTCTGTTGCTCTTCCTGAGGGGAGGGAGAGGTCTCATAGACCATCTCTCAGTGGCCGTGGGCTACATTTCGTGGTCGTAGGCCATTTTGCCCGTTTCGGAGCCCGGTTCCCGATTTTCGGAGCCGTCAGGCCGTGTGCCTCGGTTCGGGACCGCCTAACCATCTCCGTTTGCTCCGGTTTTTGGCATGCATCTTATTTACTCCCTTTCAAGGGACACTGTGGTCCGAGAGACCAACTTCGTGGTCGAACACCACTCCCGGTGCCCAACGGGCAGTTTTCGGGGCCTCAGACTGCGCGTCTCGGCCCCCGAACCTTCATTTTGCATCGGTTTTCGTTCATTTTTGGCAGGGACCTCTGTTTCATCACCAGGAAGGCCGTAGAAGGGTGGGAGACCAGTAATTGTTTCAGCAACCAGTTATATTCCTTCATCGCCTGTCGACACCCGTTTTTCTCACTTCCAAGCCAAAGTTGACCACCCTAGGGCCACTTTCTTCAACTCCAAACCACATATTTGTGTTGTACACACCTGGGAGGACACAAATATCACATGGCCGGCCAGTAATTGTCACTGACCCTTTTGAACCCCTCCTAAAAATGGCCTATTCTCTCTCCTGTTTTACAGTTGCCAATTTTAGACCACAGGGTTGTGTTGAGGACACCTGGGAGGCCACCAATTTGTGGTGGCCGGCCACTAATTCAACTTGGCCTTTTTGACCCCTGGCCGGCCGGCCATGGGGGGTGGCCGGCCGGCCACCTGAAGCTCCAATACCTGGCCGGCCTTGATCCTTACAGGGAGTACATTACAGCTGTGTATCTTTTTTCCCTCCAAAACTTGTATCCGGAGGGAACTTTTTTGGAGGGAAACTTGGAGTGATTTCCCTCCCATTTTTCCCTCCTTTTATCCCCCTCTCTTGACCATATAACCAGCCTCCCAGGTCTGGTTTAGAGGTTGGAAAAATTGCTCTCAAGCTTGGCATACACATCTCCCTCCATCTCTCTCTTTAACCCTCAAAACATCCAAGTTCTACACCCCTTTCTTCATCACCACCTAGCACCACACCACCATTTCCATTTCCAGCAGCTTGGAGGTCTTCTCAGAGGCTAGGAGGCACCATTTTTCAGTCCAAGAGGCAGCCAAGACTTGGTCTTCAAGGGTGAGTTGATTTCTCCCTCTTTCTAGCTCATTTTTGTACCATTTCTTAGCCCTCTTTGCTTGCTGTTTTGAGCTCCGACCAAAACTGAAAGTAGAATTTTTTTGAGCTCTATTTCATCTTTCATTGAGGGTCTTACCCTGTTTGGGACCCCCATCTTGCACTTGCTTCATTACCCCTTTGTATGCCATAATCTTGCATAGTATTTTTGGCCTATGTGTAATCTGTTTTGGAGCATGATGTAAACTGTAGATAGGCTTATTTTGATCCCTTCTTCAACATTGAAGAAGGGCTCACCACTTTTTGGAACCTCCATGTATCACTTGCCATAGTACCCCTCTTTGGTCCCCTTTTTTGCATGATTTATTAGCCTATTGGGCTTCTGTTTTTGGACCTTGGTCCGAACTGAAAATGGCCCTATTTTGACCCTCTATTCATGTTTCATTAAGGGTCTATAGCTGTTTGGGACATCCTTTTTATACTTCATGCTATAGCTCTCTTGGTGCCCTTATTTTGCATAGCATTTTGAGTATACTTGTATCTGTTTTTGAGGTTTTTCATAAACAGTAATACATCATATTTTTGGCCCCTCTTCACTATTGTAGAAGGCCCCTTCCCTGTTTGGGGCCAGAATTTGTGAGTTGCTTCATTACCTCTCTCTTTTTGGCCATTTTTGCATGCTATCTTAGGCCTATTTGTGCTCACTTTTTGGCCATGCTTTGAACTGTAAACATGCTTGTTTTGGGGCTGCCTAGCTTCTGTCTTCATACTTCATGTTCAAATTATGCATGCATTGCATAGCTATAGGCCATTTCATGCACCAAAATTCATGTTTCGGGACTCGTTTCATGCATCGGGTTTCATTTCGCCATGTTTCGGGGCTGTTTTGCATCTCATTTTGCCTCTGAAATTTGCATTATAGTTTTCCATATTCCATGTCTTGCCATGTCTCATTAGAGTGGCATTCCGTGCCGTAGGCTCGGTCCTCGGTTTGCGTACACGCGTGCACGTATTTCGAGTGTCTCATTTCCATCTCATGGCCTCCTATGTGAGTGTGGCTGAGGTCCACTCATGTTGGTGTAAGTCCATTGTGCATCATGTATGCCATTTCATTCCATAGCATTGTGTATGCTAGGTTGCATATTAGAGCATTGTGTATGCCATGTCACATTGAGTATTGTGTATGCCATTTCCTAGCATTGTGCATGTTAGGTTGTATGTTAGTTGCATTCATGCATGTCATGCATATTGCATTGTGTTCGGGATAGGAGTTAGCCCGGGCACGGGAAACGAGGTACGTTTCGTACTCCGAGTGACGGAAC
Source organism: Camellia granthamiana (assembly GCA_036172215.1). Lineage (NCBI taxonomy): Eukaryota > Viridiplantae > Streptophyta > Magnoliopsida > Ericales > Theaceae > Camellia > Camellia granthamiana. The sequence continues at coordinate 91,839,801 of CM069908.1, read as the reverse complement.
GTGTCTCAATTCCCCAGTCACCGACACTCCGGATCATCCATGAGGGAGTTAGGTCTTGTTGTGTTTTCATGTGCATTCATTCTATATTGAGTTGTGCAATTCGGCTCCTCGGCCATCATGCATCGATATGCGTAATTGGTGGCACGAGGATCGAGGCATGCATACATTTGTGAAAATACAATGCTATGCCCATTTCTTGCTCTCTGTTGCAGCAAATCAAGAATCAGCAGTCTTCCGGGACTTGGCGCGCTTTCCAAGAATAATTACAAAACAGAGGCTAATTGGGGCATCCCAGTGAATTTCCGCGCAAGGCAGCCCAAACATACATCATTCATCAGAGTCGAGGCAGTCCCTGGCTTACATGCCGATTTATAGCTTTCCTAGATTAATTTGTAAATTAATTAGGATTTTTATATTTATTCGGGACTGTATTATTTATTCATTCGGGACTGTATATTTATTCGGACCCTCTGCGCGAGGGCATAATTGTAATAAGTGTGCGTGAGTGTGATGTATGTCTTCCAACCCCACGTCTTTCTTCCCTTTTATTTACCCGCTTATGATGGTTAGATTAGGGCATATTTCAATTAGCATACAGTATGATAGCATGTTTGCATTCATTCATCTGTTTTGCATGCACCGGGTTCGGCGCACCATACTAACTGCATTTGTATTTCAATTCCAAGTTGAATACATGATAGCTGTAGCATTCCATATGCCATGTTTAGAATAGCCGAGCCTGCTATAGTTGCATTCTGCATGTGTTGCATTAGGCATTTCAGCATATTTAGGATCATGCATGATTTCTAATGAGCTTCTGTTTTGGCTTGGAGTACTCGATGAGTTTTTATGCTTTAGCATCCTTGCATGCGTGTGAGTGACTGCCATGATAGCATGTTTGCCATGAGGCTATTTGCTTATGTGATATAACTGCCTGATTGCCTGTGGGTGAAGGTTGGGTTATTTGAATTGGGACAATGCATTGATTGTTTGTTTAAAGCCCACTAGATAGTGGCAAAATCATATTTTCTAAGCCCACCCGAGGGTGGCAAATCCATGTCTTAGCCTACTTGCGGGTAGCACCATCAAACCATTTTCAAACAAACAAACACGAAATGTTTTGTTCCAATTCAGGCGACTCAGTCTATACTTGTATGCTGTGCGCATCACATAGTAAATCTAGGCTAATAACCGGAATAAGAACACACAATGTTTTCAAAACTTGATATCATGATTAGTAGATGCCGGTCTTTGACCGGGCGAGCGGGGGTGCTCACGAAGTGACCTTCCCCAATCGTACCCAAGTTCCCGAGCCGAGGCAACTTTGGTGATGACGGACACGTGGCCTTTGGCACCGAGTCAGGGTTTCCTAAATTCTCCAAAATAAAATATTTAGGTAGCGACTCTGTATCTGGCAAAGCAGTCCATGTTTGGCACTTCTTTCAAAAATCTGTTTTCTCAAAACGATTTGCTAGATTTGGACTCTTTGGTTCAAGATTTAGAACCGTGACAAAAATCGAGTCCTGAACTGTAGCGAGGTCCCCTCGCGGGCCTGTTACACAAGGCGTCGGGGCAGCAAAAAACTTGGGTCATTTTGCAAGCAGCGGTAGGGAAAGGTCTGGTAGTGGGGCTACCGTCGTCTATTAAGGGGTGGAGGCCGCGGTGGTTCTATGTGTTCGCGAACGGAAGAGTTGGAGTGCGTACGGTGTGGAGAGTGGGCCGATCGCCCCTGAAGAGCGAGTGGAGGTTGGTGTGGCTGATCGTATGGAGGGGGTGGAGCAGCAACCCCAGGGTGCTCCTACACCTCAAGGAGAAAGAGACGGGGCCAGGTTGAAGACTGCTTTTTATCACACCCCGGCTGTATCTGGGCGGCTAGGGGGAGAAGGAATAGAGGCCAGGGCCGCTGCAGATCGCCTCTTACGAGTAGTGGAAGACGCAGTCGTGCGTTCGGTGGAGAGTTTCACTGAGGCTGAGCTGCTGAGGGGGTTGTGTTCTGCCCAAATGGAGGCGACCTCCTTAGCAAGGGCCCTTCTAACAAAGGCGGCGGCTGCAAAAGGTGAGGTGGGGCCTTTGGCGGCAAAGTTGGAGGGGGTTGAGGCTCAACTTGAGAGCTTAAGGAGGGAGGCTGCAGGGTGGTGGAAGGCCGCGCGAAGTGCGTGTGCCAGGGGTTTGGAAGAGGCCCAGAAGGCCAAGAAGATGGGGGTATTGGCGGTAGTGCAGGGCAATGTTGCCGACCGTGCCCATGTTGAGCTACTCGTGGTCAAGTTAGAGCTAGAGGACGAATGGCGCAAGGTAGTGTCGTTCGAGTTCCAGCTAGCTGGCGAGCAGAAGAAGCTGGGGAATGCTCAAAATGCCTGCACGGTCGCCACTGAGCAGTTTGAAGAGGCTATGACCAGCAATGAAGAACTGCGCGCCCAGCAAATCAAAGAAAAGGATGAAGCAGACCTGAAGATTGCTGGGCTGCAGAAGGAGTTGGAAGATGAGCGTGCTAGGGCAATGGAGGAGAATGCGAGGTTGGAGAAGGAGTTGGAAGAAGAAAAAACCAAGGCAGCCTCTGAAAGGGCAGCATATCCCAATCTATACGTCGCAACAGTAGAGCAATTTAAGGTGTCTGCTGACTTTCAGATGGCCATCGATGCTACTATTGCTAGCAACTTGGCGAGAGAGGGAGCTGGAGGGGCTGGTCCATCGGGGACGACCGCTGGGGGCAGGAGCAAAGACGAAGTGATCCAGAGCTTCCAGCGGTCGGACTTCTACAAACACGAAATGGCTGAATTCTGGGACAGTGGCTGGAAGATGTTCAAGCGTAAAGCAGAAGACCTGTTCCCAGACATAGACTTCAGCAGTGTTAGAATTGAGGAAGACGACGTGGCCCAGACCCCCCTAGACGAGGGCATTGAAGATGAAGATCTCGCCTCAAGTGAAGGAGAGGAGTGAGTAGAGTGGAGAAAATATGTACTTAGAGCTCTGGTTGTTTTTTTTTTTGTTTTTGTTTTTGAATGGCTATAATAAACTTATGTACAAGTTTGTAAATAAATACAATTTTGAGTCGTGTTTTCATGCTATTGCTTTTGTTTATGCATCTGAAATGAATGAGAATGGTGACTTGTGTAAGGCTTGTGTATAAATCATTGTGAATTGCAAAATGTAAGGAAAACTCAATGTAAAGTGAAGTTTGAAACGTAAGGCAACCTCAATGCAGAGGGACTGTAAGCAAAACTCAATGTAAGGTGAAGTTTAACTTGTAAGAAAAATTTAGTGCAGAGTGAATGTGAGAAAAACTCAATGCAGAGTGAAGTTGAACTTGTAAGAGTGTTAAAGATGCGAAGTTTGTGAATCCCGACCCAACAAGGAACCAGTCTGATTTGGAAAACGTTGGACTGGAATGTGACTAAGTATGGTTACTATGCTCACGATCATGAAGTGGCAATGGTGGCTCGGCCTGGCTGAGGCTTGAAGTAACTCAGTTTGGACGAGCTCTTCATGCTCAGTCTGACTGAGGCTTTTTGTGCTCAATCTGGCTGAGGCTTTAAGTGACTCAGTCTGGCCGAGCTCTTCATGCTCAGTTTGGCTGAGGCTTTTTGTGCTCAGTCTGGCTGAGGCTTTAAGTGACTCGGTCTGGCCGAGCTCTTCATGCTCAGTCTGGCTGGGGCTTTTTGTGCTCAGTCTGGCTGAGGCTTTAAGTGACTCGGTCTGGCCGAGCTCTTTATGCTTAGTCTGGCTGGGGCTTTTTGTGCTTAGTTTGGCTGAGGCTTTAAGTGACTCGGTCTGGCCGAGCTCTTCATGCTCAGTCTGGCTGAGGCTTTTTGTGCTCCGTCTGGCTGAGGCTTTAAGTGACTCGGTCTAGCCGAGCTCTTCATGCTCAGTCTGGCTGAGGCTTTTTGTGCTCAGTTTGGCTGAGGCTGCAATCAAAGCGTTATTGGAATACCACAGATAACTGAGATATAAGCTTGTCGTCATACAAAGTGTAGTCCATTGGAACATAAATTTACACCATATGAAGAGAAAATGAGAACATTCAAGTGTGCAGATTGTCAAAAAGAACATACAGCAATTGGACAATACAAAAATACAACTTTTATTGAAAATAGCGCTTCAAATGCTCAGCGTTCCAAGGATGGGGGAGGTCTCGACCTTCCATGTCCTGAAGTCGGTAAGTACCCAGACGTGGTCTGGCTTTCACAACGTAAGGTCCCTCCCATTTGGCTGCCAGTTTGCCCTTAGTCGGATTTTTGGTGACAAGAGTTACTTCTCGCAAAACAAGGTCCCCCACGGTGAATTCTCTCAGTTTGACTTTGCGGTTGTAGTGTGTTCTCATTTTCTGTTGGTATGAGGCCCGTCTGACAGCGGTGGTTTCTCGGAGCTCTTTAATTAGGTCTAGGTCTGCCCGACGCAGCTCTTCGGTCAGTTCTGGATTCGGATGTAGAACCCTTGGGGTAGGAAGATCGACTTCCACTGGGATGACTGCCTCAGCGCCTTATGTTAAGCGAAAGGGGGTCTCCCCAGTGGGAGTTCGAGCGGTAGTGTGGTAGGCCCAGAGTACATTCGGTAGTTCCTCAGCCCAGAGTCCCTTAGTAGCTTCCAACTTGGTTTTGATGATCTTCAGAAGAGAACGGTTGGTAACCTCAACTTGACCATTGGCTTGGGGATGACCTGGGGAAAAGAAACATGGCTGGATTTGAAGCTCTATACAGAATTTTCTAAACTTGGCATTGTCGAATTATTTGTCGTTGTCGGAGACGATGGCTTGAGGGATGTCAAATCTGCATACGATCGACTACCAAATGAATCTGGTTGTGTTCCGCTCAGTAATTGTGGCAAGGGGTTCTGCCTCTACCCATTTAGTGAAGTAATCAATGGCGACAATGGCAAATTTGGTTTGGCCTCGGCCAGTGGGTAACGGGCCGACTAGGTCGATCCCCCATTTGGCGAATGGGTAGGGACTGTAAAGCGTGATTAATTCTGTAGAAGGAGCATGGAGGATGTTGGCAAAACGCTGGCACTTATCACATTTGAGCACGAAGTCTGTTGCATCCTGATTAAGAGTAGGCCAGAAATAACCGGTGCGAAGTATTTTGTGGGCTAGAGACCGGGCGCCCGAATGATTACTATAGATACCCTCATGGATTTCCCTCATCACGTAGGTTGCTTGAGCAGGATTGAGGCATCTGAGCTATGGGCGTGAAAAACCACGTTTGTATAAGAGGTCGCCGACAAGAATGTAGTTGGACAACCGGGCCCTGACTTTGGCGGCCTGTTGTTTGTCGGCTGGCAGTTCCCCCGTCGTCAGATACAGAAAGATGTCTGCCGCCCATGGGATAGGTTCATCTTGGAGGAAGTGGACTTCCTGCAAGTTGAGGGAGATGGCCGGGTGGGTCAAGTATTCGAGGCGGACACCGTGGTTGAGGTCTGACTGGTCTGCAGAAGCCAATTGGGCCATCTCATCTGCCTTGGAGTTTTCAGCCCGAGGGATGTGCTTGATGTGGAAGGTATTGAAAAGGCGAGCAAGGGGGAGAGCAATATCCCTATATGCCCGCATGGTGTCCTCCTTGGCGTCGAATTCTCCCGTAATTTGCCCGACGATAAGTTGGGAATCGCTGAACACCTGGATGTGGCTGACACTGATGTCTCTGGCTAGGCGGAGACCTGCTATCAATGCCTCATATTCGACCTCATTATTGCTTGCATCGAACAGGAAGCGGAGAGCACATCTGAAATAACCATCGTCAGGGGTAGTGAGGATGAGACCAGTCTCACTGCCTTCTTTGCGGGATGATCCGTCAACGTTGAGGGTCTAAGAGTGGGGGTCTTCTAGCTCGGTAGGGGTTAGTGGGGGTGGAGGAGTTGTGGTTGGGGTGAGGTTAGTGAATTCCAGGATGAAGTCGGCAACAGCCTGTCCCTTAATTGCTGTCCGAGGCTGGTAGGAGATATCAAACTGACTGAGTTCAACAGACCATTGCATAAGCCTGTCGGAAAGCTCTGGTTGTTGCATTATCTTCTTCAACGGTTGGTCAGTGAGGACCACTATGGAATGGGCTTAGAAGTAAGGGCGGAGTCGTCTGGAGGCGGTGACCAAGGCCAAGGACATTTTTTCTAACAATGGGTAGTTCTGTTCCGGCCCCCGAAGAGCCCGACTGATGTAGTAGACCGGTCGCTGGACAGAGCTGTCTTCCCTGACAAGTGCAGCACTGACTGCAGTGTGTGACACGGCTAAATAGTGGAAGAGGGGTTCGCCCGTGATGGCCTGAGAAAGTAGGGGGGTTAGCCATGCACTGTTTCAACTGCTGAAAGGCCTCTTTAGATTCTGCCGTCCATTCAAAAGTTTGCCGAAGGACTTTGAAGAAGGGGAGGCACTTATCCGTTGCTCGGGAAATGAAGCGGTTGAGGGCGGCCACTCGGCCAGTAAGCCTCTTAACCGTTCTGGGTGACTGCATTTCGATTAGGGCCTTGATCATTTCGGCGTTAGCCTCGATGCCCCGCTGACTGACCATGAATCCCAAAAACTTCCCAGATCCTACGCCGAAGGCACATTTTTCCGGATTGAGCTTCATTTGGTACTTTCGTAGGGTAGCGAAGGTTTCTCGCAGGTCGGCCAGATGATCGATGGAGAGCTTGCTCTTGACCAGTATGTCATCGACATATACTTCTATGTTTCGGCCTATCTGATGATGGAAGACGGCATTGACCAACCGTTGGTAAGTGACCCCGGCATTCTTCAACCCAAATGGCATCACACGGTAATGGTAGGTGCCTCGGTCGGTAATGAAGGAGGTGTGCTCCTGATCAGACGGGTGCATCAAGATTTGGTTGTAGCCAGAGAAGGCATCCATGAAATTGAGCATTTGATGACCGACTGTGGTGTCGACCAGTAGATCTATGCGGGGGAGAGGGTAGCTGTCCTTGGGGCAAGCTCGGTTGAGGTCGGAGTAGTATACACAGAGTCGCCATTTACCATTATTTTTACGTACCAGAACCACATTCGACAGCCATTTGGGGTAGTCCACATTAGTGATAAACTGTGCCTCAAGGAGTTTGTCTACTTCAGAAGCAATAGGTTATTGCGTTCTGGGTGAAAAATGCGCTGCTTCTGGCGGATAGGTCGGAAATGGGGCTCAATACTGAGACGGTGGCTGATGAAGGAGGGATCAATACCCGACATATCTAAGTGAGTCTAGGCAAACACGTTGTTGTGTCAACCAGGAGGGCGGTGAGGTCGGCTTTGGCTTAGGGGGATAGTTGGCTGCCGATCTTGGCGGCTTTGGCTGGGTTTGTGGGGTCGACAAGGACCTCTACGAGCTCCTTCACTGGTTCCCCTCTGACTAGCTTGTCCTCATCCCTGACATCGAGTCCTTCGATGATCATAACCTTCTTCAGCTTAACTTCTTTAAGTGAGGCGACATAACATTATCTGGCCACGGTCTGCTCTCCCTTCACTGTTCCGACCCCAAGATCGGTGGGGAACTTGATGGCAAGGTGGTAAGTGGATATGATCGCTTGGAAAGCATTTAGGGCAGTGCGGCCAAGGATGATGTTGTAGGCAGAGGGGCAGTTAACAACAAGGAAAGTGAGCAACTTTGTGGTCTGCCGCGGGTACTCGCCAATTGTGATAGGAAGATCGATGGAGCCAATGGAGGTCACCCAGTCGCCAGTGAAACCGACCAAAGGGGTTTGAAGGGGAGACAGACTTTCTTCCCCAATCTTGAGCTGGCGGAAGCAATTGAGGAAGATGATGTCTGAAGAACTGCCATTGTCGACGAGAATCCGTCTGACCTTGTAATTGGAGAGGAGGGCGGAAATGACGAGAGGGTCGTCATGAGGATAACGGATGCCTATGCAGTCAGCGTTCGTAAAGGTGATAGGCTCGGTCGACTGCCTGGGGTGCTTGGAGGGTTGGTCCAACGTGGCAACTTCTTTGTCTGAGCCATGCCTTATTTTTTTGAGTTCTGCCCGCTGAGCCGACCGGGATGGTCCTCCACAAGCAAGCCCGCCGGAGATAACTCGGATTTCTCCAACAGGTGGGGCGCGGTTACCTTGTGCCCAAGGTTGCTGTGGAGGGCGATCATGACCTTGGTTAGGTTGTGCTGGCTGTCGGGGAGGGGTGCGCCGGTGGTTGTTTCTGATGGGTTCAGTCCGCTACCTCTGCTGAGGGCGAGTATCCGTGAATCGGCTGAGGCGTCCTTGACGAATCAGGCCCTCGACTTGATCTTTGAGGTTAACACACTCCTCGGTATTATGGTCGTGACCCTGGTGAAAACGGCAATATTTGGATTGGTCTTTCCGATTGGAAGGAGTCCGTGATGGTTGGGGCCATTTTAGGGGGTAGTCCCGCTGGATCTGATGGAGGACTTATTCCATGGGGCAGTTTAGGGGGGTGTACCGCTCGAACCGGTCGGGCGGTCGGACTGGGGCCGACCGGTCGGTTCTGGGGGGTCGGTCAGTGTACTGAGATGTTTGGTTATTGTACTGGGTATTTCTGGTTTCCGAATCTTTTCTCTTTTCTCTGGGGGTCGGGTTTTTGGTTATAGGATCTTGCCGTGCTGCTAGGGAATGTTCAGCATTCATGTATTTTTGGGCTTTGGAGAGTAGGGCTGCCATGGAGGTCGGGGGGTTTTTAGAGAGGGAGAAAAGGAAGTCAGACGACCGCAGACTGGCCATGAAGGCTGTAAGGATGACCTTGTCATCGTTTTCCGCTACTTGCAGGGTTTCAGTGTTGAAGCGGGTAACAAAACTGCGTAGCGACTCCCCCTCGGTCTGACGGATGTTGAGGAGTTAGGTTGCCGGACGTCGCTGGCGCTGGGCTCCAATGAAATGGCTGAGGAAAGAGTCACTGAAGTGTTGGAAAGTGGAGACAGAGTCTGCTGGAAGTTGACTAAACCAAAGTCGAGCTGACCCCTTGAGCGTCATGGGGAAAGCCTGGCACATGATTTCGTCAAGGAAAGCATGGAGGATCATGAGGGTCTTGTAGGTCTCCAAGTGGTCGACTGGGTCCGTCGTACCGTCAAAAGAGTCGATGGTGGGCATTTTGAACTTGGGGGGTAAGGGCTTGTCTCGGATGGAGGCAACGAATGGCTGTGGTAGAGGGTTTATGCTGGATGTTCTGTATGACCCCTTGGAGTTGGAGCTTTATGGCTCGGAGTTCGGCGTCCCAGAGAGGAATGTTGTCACCACCGGAGGGCAGTGGGGGCTGGACGCTACTGGCCTCTCCTTTAGGGGTTGGTGCCAGGACCGATGGATGTGGAGGTCGGGGTGGTGGATTTATATTTGGAGGAGGAGGTTGCAAGCCTTCCAAGTTTGGTGGATAAGGCTGCTGGATAGTATAGCTCGGGGCTCGTTCTTGGTTAGGTGGAATATCTGGAGGTGGTGGAGGGGACATGGGAAGGTCCCTTTGGAGCAGGGCATTGATTAGAGCTTGGTTCTGCTCGGCAAGGCGGTTAATGCTGTTGGTGAGCTCGGTAAAGTATTGTGGTGGGTTGTTTGGATTAGGAGGGTCGACTTGGTGGTCGAGAACATTGGGGTGGGAAGCCATGGATCTAGTCGTGACCATTCACCTTCGCAGGTGACAGGAGGGGGTTATTGGGAAAGGGCCTCTGGCGACAATGAGCACAACTGGAGCACAGAGTAATTCAGTTCCCACAGACGACGCCAACTAATAATACAGTTCGGGATGGTTGGATGGGTCGGACTGACCCACGCTCCTTAAGCCTATGTCCGAATGACCAAGCCCACCTGAGGACCTGCACAAGAGTTCAACGGGGAACGGGGAGTCCCCCAACGAACCCTCCGACGAGC